>PVJO010002363.1:0-145688 GCA_004026905.1 Hystrix cristata | reverse complement strand
CCTGTGGATATGAATTCCTTGGATGATGTCAAAGCATTATATTAGTCAAATTTCCTGTTGCTGGGACACAATATCTGACACCCACAACTTAAAGGAGAGGGGGGTTCATTTGACTCACGGTTTCTGGAGATTAACCTCATGGTCAGCTGGCTCCAAGGCAAAAACATCATAGGGGAAGGACCTGACAGCGAAGATGCTTATTTATGGTAATGACTGGAAAGCAGAGCAGGCAAACAGTGCTAACAAGGAAGGGGTGAGGGTCCAGATTTAGACCCCAAGGCCACACCTTCATGACCCACCCAGACCCACCTGGAAATGGGCTCCCTCAATTCCTGAGCAGAACCCAAAGCCATTCAAGATGATTTACCACCTTAACTACCACAAACATCTTAGTTTGAACTAGCTCCTGTTATGTTACTGATGCAAACCCATCTTTTGGAACTAAGGCTCTAAACAACAAGAATTTGAAAGTAAAACCACCTCCTTTATGCTTGAAAATAACATAGATATTATTAAGTTACTGTCCAGCCTTTCTTATTCTTACAGACTCCTATACATTTAGTCTGTAACAATCAGGTTAATATAGCTTTGAAAATATAATATTATGCCTTGACTGAATGACTGAAAAAAGGTGTGTATTCTGATAAAAACGAACATATCCCAGGACATCTTTCTCATCTCCATGCAAAACCTTCTGATTTCTCTAACATTTCTGAGATTGAACATCATGAAATATTTTCTTGGCACCCTGTGAGTTTTTCCAAGACATATAGCGTTGCTTTTCCAGTTATAAAAACAACAGTCTATCTCTGATACAGGGGTAAATTTGAATTCAGGGCACTCATGAATGATTCATAGTCCCAAAAATGGGACAGATGGTTCTATAACAAGAATACCCACAAACAAGATTTTTAAAAATCTATGTCTCACAACTACTGACATTCCTTTATTTTTCAGACAGCACCAGTTGCCCTTGAAGCAGAAAATAGAGGAGAAATGAAGGTAGCTCTCCAGTATGTTCCGGAGCCAGTTCCTGGTATATGATCATTTTCTGTTCATCTCCATGTCCTTTCCTTATCCCTCTCCTGTCCAAAGATTTCCAGAGTTGAACCAGCAGTTCGCTTTCTGATTCTGCAAATAGTCTAATTTATTTTTGTGTAATACACAGTCCTTTTAACTTTCCACTCATTCTCTGACAATTTGTTTCAATACAAATACAATTTGTATCAATATCAATTCTGAATCCTGTGTTCAGAATTTGGGTCTCTTGATAATGCTGTGTTGAGAATGGAATGTGAGTATTCTCTTTCACAGGTGGGAATTGGAGGAATTCATAGGAAGTCTCCAAGAAATTAGAGCTCCTTGATCCTCTGGTCTCAGAGTCTCATTGAAAAATAAAGCTTTTTCACTCAAGTTTACTATATCTTCCCTGACTTTGGGGCCTCAGGTCTTCAGCCCAGTTAAGGAGCAAAAACTGGCAGGAAATGAATGCCCTCCCTTGCGCTATCTCCCAAGCGAGTCTTCCCAGCGTTTTCCTTAGAATTTTTGTCAACATTGTGCCTGACATTGGGGACTGTGGGGTCAAATGTTTTCAGTAACCAGGCAGTGAAGCAAGTGCTATGAAGGAAATAATAGATGGTAAGGGTAGTAGCTGGACTAGGAAAAGGTGAGTTTTTAAAAATTTGAAGAGTGCCAGATTTGTTGCTGCATGCCTGTAATCCTAGCACTTGGGAGGTTGAGGCAGGAGGATCCCAAGTTCAAGGCCAGCCTGAACTAGTGAGACCCTGTGTTAAAAACAATCAAACAAAAAAAGGCAAGCAAAACATATATTTGGGTCAAATTGCCACCAGATCATCGTCTTGTGACTTCTGGATCTTCCTAAAAGGCAGATTCTTTTGCATGTAATTTGTATCCTATCACTAATAGTCAACATGCTTAAAAATGCCAACCTCATATCCTATTTTCCTCACTATCACTTGGAAGTTGGGGGACCAGGGAATTGTGTGTTGTGATGGGTTCCACCTTGTCTGAGTTTCTGCTCATCTGGTTTTTCTCGCCTGGAATGGGTTTCTCTTCTCCTCACCCTGTTCATGTCTTAGATGAAGTCTCATCTCCATAAAGTTTTTTCAAGATTATATTAACCCTCACTGATCACATCATTTTCTAGATCATTGTAGCAATTAGTTGGCATTCCACTCTGTATTATATATTCATGGTTTTTATTTGAATTAATTTCTCCTGCTTAACTGTAAACATTTCCCAAGGGTGTAGATTATTTCTTGTATTCCTTGTATATTTAATGACATCATAGGGATGGGTGCATTATAGATGCTCACTGAATACAGCTTGGTTGATTCATTGTGCTAAGCCATGTAGAAAAATCTGATAGTGTTCCTTTGTCCATGTGCACCCAGTCTAGATAGCATCTCTAGACTAAGCCAACTTCTTAGCAGTTCCCTACCCATAGTATTGACTATTGTGTGTATATATTGCAATATCCTCTAAAAATATCTAGACACTTTTAGTTTTTTGGTGCTGGGGATCGAACTTGGGGCCTTGTGTTTGCTAGGCAAGCACTCTACCACTTGAGCTAAATCCCCAGCCCCTCTAGACACCTTTAATAAGAAAATATATCTTAGTCAGTACCAATTTTGGTTAATTTACACTCAAATATGTTTAAAATGCCTTTCCCCAATACCTACTGATATTGGGGAAAGGCATTATTCATTTCACTGAGATGTTTTGAGTATAATTATAAATGAGTGATTCACATCCATGCCATCTGATCTTAATGAACCAAGTAAAACTCAAGAAAAAGAATGACTAGATACTCTATACTTGGAATTGATATCTTTTCATTCTTAGGAATTATTTTTATAGAGTTATCTGAGCTCAGTATAGCCAGACTATGAAAGATAGAGTTACGAGTGTATAGTTTAACCAATTCAATACCACCAAGTACTAGTTAGTGTCCTTGAGCTCGACCTTTTTTAGGCTGACATCTTCGGGTGTGTTATTGTCAAGAGACATATAGCTATAAATTTTTTTCTCCTTTTTTAAAAATTACAGGTAAAAAGCTTCCTACAACTGGAGAAGTACACATCTGGGTGAAGGAATGCTTTGATCTTCCACTGCTAAGGGGAAGCCATCTAAATTCCTTTGTTAAATGGTAACAGCATTTATCAGTTGGCCTTCTTCAGGTCTACCGTAGCCTCACCTTTGCTGGTTGGTTTCGGCTCTCTATATCTGTCATGCTAAAACTCATCAGTCACAGTGTAAATGAATATTCTTGGAACAATAGAGACATGAACTAGAAGACTCTATTACATGTATTTCTAAGACTTCATTTAGTTTTAAAATTGTAACACTAAGAGGTCATAGAGGCAGATGAAATTGAAACTTCAAACTCAGCTATGTTAGATCTTTTATGAATGTATCTGCTGGTGAGGTTTATCATATTTCTAATGGCTAATGTCACACTCTGTGGCTCCTTTGTGGGGTAGGGGAAATTCCACATGTTTTGTAGCCCATTTACAAAGATTCTTTGTATCATAATTGCAGGTATTTGGGAAATGATTTGCTAAATAAACTTCTACTAAGAGCTCACTAGAGTTTAAGATAGTGTGGGCTTTTAAGTGGCAAACTTTTTCTTTGCTAGACATGTGAAGTGACTGGCATCTAGTAAATAATAACTAAACAGATTAGTATGATTTCCTCATTCCCTCTAATTTTATCTATATAGATTCTACTCGAAGGCAAGTAGTAGTTATTTAAATATATGTGACATATATTTTAATATGTAGGAAATTATTTATGATTCTCATTATATGTATTTTTCGTAGATGTCAGCCAGTAAAATTTTTAAACTCAAGTCAGTCTCCCGTATTGAAACTACTCTTAGACTTTTTGCCTGTATAAGAGATGTGGTAGATTAAAGTTCATTCAATTATTCTCTTAAATAAAAACATACTATTAATTCCCAAAGTCAAATCTAGCAAATCAGAGAGGGTTATCTTCTTTTTGGACTCTGTGTAACAGTAATTCCTTAGGCTATCATAGATAATCAGGGATAACCTCTGCTTTTATATTTTAAGAAATCCTCTACCATGTTAGAACTTATTAAATACAAACACCATATCTGTCCAGAAGTGTTCTCTGTGTGTTATTTAATTCTAATATCAACCTTTGCACTTTGTAGATGGGGAAGCGAGTATCTGGGAGGTTAAGCAACTTGTCCTAAAATGTGCAGCCCGTAAGTGACAGAGTCAGGCTTCAAACTAAGTCTAGCCAGCAGCTCTGTTTCCAGGCTCTTTCCAGCATGATGCACCTTTCCCTACTTTTTACCAAACCACCAGCACTTTCTCTCTACAGTTTTTCCCATTACCAATCTTCAGTAGTTGTGCTCAAGTGTACGGAAACATAAAAGTTCCCTATCTTACTGAAATGTCCCACAGTAATGCCTCTTTTTATAGTACCATCCTTCCAGATACCAGCAGGAAAAGCCGTCAGAAGACAAGAGCTGTGGGGAAAACCAACAACCCCGTCTTCAACCACACCATGGTGTACGACGGGTTTAGGCCTGAAGATCTGAGAGAAGCCTGCGTGGAGCTCACTGTCTGGGACCATCACAAATTAACCAACCAGTTTTTAGGAGGTCTTCGGATCGGCTTTGGAACAGGTAACCTTTGTTACAGTTTTGATTCTCCATGAGCCAAGTTCTCCTGGATACATTAGAAATTTGTTGCTTTGCTTCTTTCTAAGGAAAACATATTCTATCTCCATTAAGTGTAATGAAAGGAGTAAATGAAGGAATGTCAGGCTGTGTGCCAAGACCTCTGGATATGAGCGTTGGCAGGACACAGTGTCCATCATACACAGCTTAAATTATTGTTGGGGTGAAGGGAAGAGGACAGAAATGCCTTTTCACTACTTTCCCCTGAAAACATGTTTGTAGTCCTTCAGGGCTGAAGGTGTGGTTTGAATAATAATAACTAATATTTATGGAACACTAGTCACTGTATTAAATGTTTTGTTTGCATTATTTCATTAAATCCTGATAACACTTCTATAAGGTATTTACTAACATTATCTCCAATGAAACTGATATTCAAAAAAATTAAGTGACAGAGCTACAGATGGGAAGCTCCAGGATTCTCAGTTGAATCTGCTTGGCACTGAAGCCTGACCACACTTCCTAGGCATTGTCAAGTGTCACCCCCAACCCAATGCAGAAACCTGTCAGCTCTTTTATGTCCCTGATAAATTTTCCTCCAGCTTTTACATTCATGTGAAGAGAAATCTTTGTTCTTGGATTATGATCCCAACAATTGAGTCACTCAGATGGTCAAATAATTTTTCCTTACATTGTGTCCCAGTCTTACTTCCAATGGTGGTTATTATTGGAGGTCACCCCCCCAGTTTTCCCCAACGGGTTATTTATTTTTAAATTCACAACTTCCTTTTTTCAGGTAAAAGCTATGGGACTGAAGTAGATTGGATGGATTCCACTGCAGAGGAGGTTGCTCTCTGGGAGAAGATGGTGAATTCCCCCAACACTTGGATCGAAGCCATGCTGCCCCTCAGAATGCTTCTGATTGCCAAAATTTCCAAGTAAGCCCAGAGTCTACTGCCTCCTGCACTGAAAACTACTACCGAGATGGAACCTGATCTTGAAAATTTGACCACATGGACGAAAATCCTCAATTCCTATCTGTTGCCTCTGATAAACACCGCACAGCATGTTAAAGTCAATCTGCATGTATTTCTTTGATTACAAGAGACTTAAATAATGACAAGATGTGTGGCTTACTTGTAATTCCAGCATTAAAGAAGGTATTTGACTAAGCTAGAAAAAGTTAACTATTGATGCTTCTTCAAAGAAAAAGCTGCCAAAAAATATTAAATCTGGGTTTTTTTTTTTTTTTTTTTTGTGGTGCCAGGGATCGAACTCGGGCCCTTGTGCTTGCAAGGCAAGCACTCTAATCACTGAGCTAAATCCCTAGCCCTGGGGTATTTTTAACCAGCAAAGTTTTCTAGTTTGCCTCGTGTTTCGTACCACACTTTTGTGTTCTAATTAAAACCTACCCTTTGATTATCGAAAAATGTAAGACTTGTAAATAAGTAGGAAAATATGATAGGAAGATACTCCTAGGATGGGGTAAGGAGAATAATATCAGTGATGACAAAAAATTAACACAGACAAGTATATGCTCTATTATCTCCGATAGAATATGGAATTCCATGTTAAGGCAATAAGACTGAATTTACTACATTTATTTTTGCCTTCAGAAATTGCTCTCCCTTTTCCCTGGTCTCAAATATACTTTGGTGCCACCCACTGGCTAAAGTGGAATTCAGTTAGTCTTGGTTTATTTTGGCTTAATTCTATCCTAAAATAGGTCTGAAGCCTGTATTTTATAATCGAATATGTTTTTAAAAACTTGCATATATATGATTGTTTTTCTTACAGCTTTACTATATAAATGCAGCATAATAATAGTTACAGACATGCTTTGCAACAAAGTTTAAATTAGAATATAAGTTCTTCAATTTTACTATACTTCCTATGTCTGTATAATTTTCATAAAATATTTTGTAAAAACCCTTAGAATAAATTATCATATGATTTAAATTTTATTGACAAATTAGCCTGATTTTATTTTTTAAACCCTTTTTTTTTTTTTTTTGTGGTGCCGGGGATCTAACTCAGGGCCTTGTGCTTGCAAGGCAAACACTCTAATCACTGAGCTAAATCCCCAGCCCTTAAACACATTTTTATTAGTGCATATTGATTTTGTAAAACATTGAGTTTTGGTTGGGAAATTAGCTCAGTGGTTAGAGTGCATGCCTCGCAAGCCCAAGGCCCTGAGTTCAATCCCCTGCACCAAAAAACCCAAAACAAACAAACAACCCAAAAAACCCCACTGAGTTTCCATATGGTATTTTTACGCATGCATATATTGATCATATCCATCTCCACATTACCCTCTCTTTCCCTTCTAACCTCCCCTTGTTCTCTAACTCTTGTCTAATAATACTACTTATTTTAAAGGAAATACTTTATATTAAGAATCCTAAAATCTAAATTCCCTAGCATGGCTAACAAACTTTTGTTGGGTTAATATTTCTCCTGTCTCTAACTCTTGGCATCATCTAAGTAATTAAGAGAATGGGAGAGTTACTTAGTCACTTTCGAATTCTCCCTACTCATCAAGAGTAGCTGTCTGCCATGTCTGTTCTCTCTCTCTCTCTCCCCCCCTTACCTCACTCTCTCCCTCCTTCTCCCCCTCCCTCTCCCTCTCTCCCTCTCTCCCCAACCCTTTACCCACCTTCAAATAAGTTCTTTTATTTAAAAAAAAAAGGAGTAGAGTAGTGGGGGGCAGTTGGGGTATATCTTTGTGGTACAGTGCTTGCCTGGCATATGAGACGCCCTGGGTTTCATCCTCAGTAGAATTTTTGTTTTAAAAAGAGTAGTTGAAAAACTTGAAGATGGGTTAATATTTATTCTTAAAAAGTTTCCCCAAGATTTTTTTGGAGGTGATTTTAGTACCTACAATGTTACTCCCTGTTAGGACCTAATAGCTATCTTCTCTCAAAACAAGCACTGATTTAATGTAGGTTGGCAAGCCTGGGCAATGAATGAGCACAGGATCTTATAACATGCATCTAATAAGTGTCATTAAAACCATAAGAGTGCTTGCCTCCCTCCCCAAATAGATACTAGAGCCTTTTATCCACTTGCCAGTAAGAGAGACTAACCTAGGACAATACCCTTTCCCTTGTCCCCCTAATCTGTTATGGGAGTGTTTAGCTCTATTATCTCTGACCTTGGGGAAGGGGAAGATGAGTTAAATACAGCCATATCTCCAAAGTTGCTTGGAAAACAATAGCACCAGTGCAAACCCCATTCTACCTTGTGCCAAGTCACAGTACAAGGTACTTTCTCAGCCTCTTTCAGTTACCTCTTCAGCCATCTCCCGGCATCCAGCCAGGTCTGGAGTACTAATGAGATTGGCTCTGGTATCACCTGCCTAAGACGAGAATGGCCTGCCCCCGTGAATACCCAGATCCCTCACCTTTAAAACAGTGAACCACAGAACCACCCCCACCTCCTTGCATCTACCCACAGCACATCCAACTGCCTCAGAAGTCCGAAGGGATTTCTTGCCACATGGCCATCTGGAAAAGAAAATATAAATCATAAATTTAATCTCACCTGGCCACAAGAAGAATGCTAAGTGTGAACTTCATGAATTTTAAAATGTTAGCAACCTGAATTCTTTAGGGATCTTGGGTTGACAAGCTTTTGAACCACTGTTACTTTTAGGCAAGGGCCCTGCCAAAACTTCAAAGCATATTTTCTTAAACTGGAGGCATTTCCTTGGACTGTATGTTCTAGGGCACTCATTTATTTATAAACAATATAAGCAGGAAAGGGGAGATTTAAGGGTAGACACAGCCCATGGAAACCCAGGTTACTCTAGGGACCTGAGAGGCTGGAACCAGGATGTTTCCTCCCTCGAGGAGGGGGAAATACTACCTCCAACAGCTCTAGCACTGCAGCTGTGCCACAGCACCTCTTTTTTAGGTTCCGCTAGAGAAGTCTCCTAGGAAAACTGGCCAGCCCTGGACCTGATTCCCACCTATTGGGCCATTTGCCGTGATCAAGAGTAGATGAAGTACGGTCTCATGACTCCCACAGCCTGGGTAATGTGCATACCTTATGGCCATGGGGAAATGGTTAATAGTCAGAAGAATGGGGTGTTGTGCAACCATGGACAGTAGAGAAATTACGATCTGGGCCTTCATGTTATTTTGTATCTCTCTCAAGTGAAAACATTTCAAAATTCCATTATTTTTAAAAAGTAAGTAATATTTCTAAGGATCGCTGATGACTTTCCAAGGGTCTAAATTCCCCATTCCACCCTGACTAGTGCTGCATCTAAGTAAGGAATGATTATCCTGCAAACTCTCTGGCCCGCTCCTGTGGCCTAAGAGTCCACTGAAAACATGATTATTATTACCCTAGGCCACCTTCTTCTAGAGTAGTCTCTCTGTTCTCCCTAGTTATGTTTTCTAGAAAACTGGCTTGACTTTTTTTTGTTTATACCTGTCATCCATAAAATCTGCCTTCTTTGGCACTCTCATTCCCATTCTGCTTTGGGATTACTTTCTCATCTCCTCTCTTGCCTCCACTCCTTCTCAGGTTTATTTACTAATTTTACTAGTTTGTTCAAACTAGTGCTTTTTCTAATAGAACTGGTTATCCTCAGCATTACAACATGGAGATCACTCCCTTATACCCAGTTCCTCAGTTAGAATGTAGGACCAGATTTCAGATTATTGCTTCTCTATCTCCTCGTAACCATGCATTCTCCCCGCTCTTCCCCACTCATTTTCTTTCACTATAAGATGCTTCAGGCACATTTTGTAGATTTTTAAAAAAAATTTTAGTACATGTTTGTGGTACATAATGATTACTTTTATTGTGGTTATTTGGTACATGTACATTATACTTTTTAATTTTTTTTACATCCATTTCCCCTATACCCCCTTCCCCCTTCCGTCCATCTCCTGTTTCCCTTCATATTTCAAAATATGTATCTATATTTCTCATTATCTATCTTTTATTTTGCTCATTACTTTATTTATACTTTGGATTTCTCATATAAGAGAAACCATATGGTATTTAAGCGTGTGTGCCTGATTTATTTCACTTACCATTATGTTTTTGAGGTGCATCCATTCAATTTTATCTTTATAGCAGAGTAGTATTCCATTATGTATAGATACTCCATTATCTTCATCCATTCATCTATTGATGGATACATAGGCTGCTTCCAAGATTTAGCTGTTATATAATTGTAATGCTATAAACATTGGTATGTATATATTACTTGTAATGTGACTTTAACTCTATAATGGCCTTGTAGGGGAATAGTTGGGTTGAATGGAGTTTCTATTTCTAGTTTTTTTGAGGAGTCTCCATATCGATTTCAATACTGGTTGTACTAGTTCACATTCCCACCAGGCCTGTAGGAGGGTTCCTTTTTCACACAGCCTTGCCAACATTTGTTGTTATTTGATTTCTTCATCATAGCCATTCTTTCTGGACTAAGATAAAATCTCAGTGTTGTTTTAATTTGTATTTCTCTAATGGCAAACAAAGTTGCACATTATTCTTGTATTTATGGGCCTTTTAAATTTCTTCTCTGGAGAAGTATCTATTCATTTCCGTTGCATATTTTTATTGGGTCTTTTATTTAGGGGGGGTTCTAACTTTTTTGAGTTCTTTATATATTCTAGATATGAGCCCTCTGTCTGAGGTATAGCTGGCAAAATTTTTTCCCATTCTGTAGGTTGTCTCTTAACTCTGTTGGTTTTTTCTTTTGCTATGTAGAAGATTTTAACTTTAATATTGTCCTGTTTGTTGATTCTTGCTGTTACTTCTTTTTTTTTTTTTTTCTTCTTTTTTGGGGGGGAGGGTACTAGGGATTGAACTCGGGCCCTTGCGCTTGCTAGAAAAGCACTCTACCACTTCAGCTAAATCCCCAACCCCTTGCTGTTATTTCTTGTACAACTGGAGTTCTGTTCAACAGTCCTATGCCTATGTTTTCAAGAGTTTTACCTATTCTATCTTCCAGCGAAGTAAGTGTTTCTGTTTAAATATTTAGATCTTTGATCCATTTCAATTGTAGTTTATTGCATGGTAAAAGTTATGGGTCTAGGTTCAATCTTTGGCACGTGGGAAGCCAATTTTTCCAGCACCATTTGTTAAAGAGGCTATCTTTCCTCCAATGAAGATATTTGGCCACATCGTCAAAGATAAGGCAGCTGAGTGTGCCTGGACTTGTTTCTGCATCCTTTACTTTGTTCCATTAATCCACAAGTCTGTTTTTGTGCCAGTACCATGCTATTTTTATCACTGTAGCATTGTAGTATTACTTAAAGTCAGATATTGTGATGTGTCCTGCTTCGTTTGTGCTGTCCAGGATTGCTTTTGCTATTCTAAGTCTCTTATTTCATATAAGTTTTAGGATTGTTTTCTTCAGTTCTGTGATGAATGCTGTTAGTATTTTGATTGGGATTGCATTAAATCTATATATCAGTTTGGGAAATATTTCCATTTTGACAATATTCATTATGCCTATCCAGGAACAGGGGACGTAATTCCATTTTCTCATGTCCTCTTTGACCTCCTTTTTCAGAGTGTTGTAGTTTGCATTGTAGAGGTCTTTTAGTTCCTTGCTTAGTTAATTCATAAGTATTGTATTTAATTTATTTTGGTGCTATTGTGAATGGTATATTTTTCCAAATGTCTTTCTCATTGAGTTCATGATTGGTGTACATGGATGCCATTGATTTGTGTATGTTGATTTTGTATCCTGCTACTTTGCTAAATTCGGTTATTAATTGTAGGAGTCTTTGATGCAATTTTTGGGGTCTTTTATGTAAAGGATCATGTCATCTGTAAATAATAACTTGATTTCTTCCCTTCTTATGCACATCCCTCTTATCTCTTTCTCTTGCCTGAGTCCTCTGGCTAATGTTTCAAGTACTATATTGCACAGGAGTGGTGACAGTGCACAGCCTTGTCTTGTTCCTGATTTTAGAGGGAAAGTTTTCAGTTTCTCCCCATTCAATATGATATTGGCCATTGGTTTGTCATAGATGGCTTTTATCAGATTGAGGCGAGGTCCTTCTATATCTATTTTCTTCTGAGTTTTTTGTCATAACTGGGTGTTGGGTTTTGTTAAAAAGTTTTCTCTGCATCTATTGATGCAATTGTGTGATTTTTTTCATTGCTTCTGTTTATGTGGTGTATTACATTTATTGATTTGTATATGTTGAACTATCCTTGCATTCCTGGGATTAAACCTACTTGGTCATGATATATGATCCTTTTGATGATTTGTTGAATTCTATTTGCCAATATTTTATTGACGATTTTTGTATCTATGTTCGTTAAGGAGATTGGTCTGTAGTTTTGTTCTCTAGTTTGGTCTTTGTCTGGTTTTGAAATCAGACTTCCTGGCTTCCAGAAATGAGTTTGGAAACACTCCTTTCCTTTTGATTTCATTATGTTGGTGAAATAACCTCTTTAGAGGTCTTCTAGCATTGAGCAGTAAATCCATCAGGTCCTGAGCTTTTCTTAGGTGGTCAGTTTTTTATTACTGTCTCAATTTCATTGCTTGCTATTGGATTGTTCAGAACTTTTATGTCTTCCATTACAGTTTCATTAATTCATGTGTCTAGGAATCCATCCATTTCTTCAAGATTCTGACATTTATTGGAGTACAATTTTTCACAGTAGTTACTAACAATCTCCTGCATTTCAGTGATGTCTTTTGTGATTTTGCTGATTTCATTTCTCATTGCATGCATGTAAGTCTTTGCTCTCCTTCTTTTGTTAACTGTGGCTAAAAGTTGATCTATTTTGTTTATTCTTTCAAAGAACCATTGACTCATTGATTCTTTGTATTTCTACTCTCAATTTGTGAATTTCTGCTCTGATCTTTATGATTTCCCTTCTTAAATTAGGTGTAGGTTTGGACTGTTGTTGTTTTTCAAGTATCTCAAGGTTCATTATGTTATTTATTTGAGCTCACTGTTTTTCTAGTGTTAGCATTGACTGCAGTAAGCTTCTCTCTTGGGACTGCTTTCATCCTGTGCCATAGAGTCTGGTGTGTTGTACCTGCTTTGTTGTTTGATTCCAGGAATTGTTTAATTTCTTCTTTGATTTAGTCCATGACCCATTGAGTGTTCAGGAGTGTGTTATAAATTTTCTAGATGTTTACAAATTTTCTGTTATTTTTCTTACGGTTAATTTCTGGTTTCAATGCACAATGGTCTAATAGTATACTTCAGGTGATTTTGATTTCTTTGTATTTATTTAAGCAGGATTTGTGGACTAGTATGTGGTCTATTTTGGAGAAAGTTCTGCATAGTGCTGAGAAGGATGTGTATTCTGTTGTAGCAGGATAAAACATTCCGTAGATATCTATTAAGTCCATATGTTAAAAGGTGAAATTGAACTCTGATATTTCTTTGTTGGTTTTTGGTTTAATCTGTCTCTTTGTGTAAATGGGGTAATGAAGTCACCCACTATGTTTGTGTTGGTATTTATTCGATATTTATAAAATTTTTAAAAATTTTTATTAGTACATGTTTGCACTACAGAATGTCTGCATTCCTACTAAGAAGTAGGTACATGTATATTAGACATTTTAATTTCTTTTATGTCTAGCAGTGTTTGTTTTATGAAGTTAGGTGCGCCAACATTCAGTGCCCATATAATTGTCATCTCTTCCTGTTGGATTGTCCCCTTAACTAACTTCCCACAACAAATACAATCATATGATGCAAACAGGTACTCATAAAAAATTTTTTTAAAATAAAAATCCATTGTCTATAATAACATGTAAACTTTTTCTTTATAATCATGGCTTGGGAGATATAAAATTTGATCCCCAAAACCGTTATTACAGGAATAGTCAACTGTTTATTCTTATTTCACAGCATCAAGATCATTCTGAATTTCAAATTTTGTATTTTGCTTTGTAAAGTTATCTTTCTAATGCAAGTATTTTCTATGCCATTAAGACTCACCTATATACACATAATGTTCAATGGTGCACAATCTGTTGTGTAAGTATATCATAATTTTCTTAACGTTTCCCTTGGTGTGACTTTTAGGTTTCCAACTTTTTGGTTATTATAAACTGTACTATAATGAAAAGTTTTGAGTAAAATGTTTATGTCAGATTAATTCTGTCTTACTTTTCTTGAGATAAAATACCCAACACCCAAAGTTAAAGAAGGAAAGGTTTATTTAGCTCACAGTTCTTAGTTGGCTGGCTTCAAGGTAGGGTGGTATGGCAGAGGGGCATCACATAGGAGAAACAGTTCACGGCAGGCATAAGACAGTGTATTGTATCCAGGCTACCCACCTTAGGGCAGTAGCACTCCTACCCTTAATCGTAGCACCCTATCACCCTTAATCCTACCATTGCACCATGAATCAATCCCAGCATCTCACACTCTAGATCCAGTCACTGCTGAAAAGCCCCACCTATGACTGCATGAGGCTTTGGGGGGACAGCTAGACACAAGCCATTAACATCTTCCTAAGGAAAGATCTCCCTAGAGAGGTAATAACTAGTTCAAAAGACACAAAAGACTTTAAGTTTTCAATAAATACTGTCAACTGACTTTCACCAACAGTATAAAAGGGTGACTATTTCACTGTAGACACTCCTGCCAGTCCTGAATATTTATAAATTAAGGGGAAATGTTTTGGAATAATTTGATAGATAAAAGATACCTAGTTTTGGACTTCTGGGAAGAGGCCAGAACAGTAAGCAGCAACAAATCAACCACTCCAAGATTTGGAATCCAGACACTGGAAAATAACAACTTGGAGAAGAAAAGAAGGAGGGAGGTGGATCCCTGAGACCCAGGAAGGAACCGAAGGGAAAATTGGAGCCCACAGAAAAAGGGAAGAGAAAGACCTCAACGCAGAAAAAAGAGGGAGCAAGCTGCACTTTCTCTTTGGCTTTTGGCTTATGGCATGAGAACAGAGGACAGAATCTAGAGACATAGTGGCAGGTGACCCCACAGGCCTCCAGGGAGAAACACCAGCGAAACAGAGCAGTGGATTCTGTGAGCTACAAGAGCTGGTGAGTGACTCCAGTTCAAGCAACTGCCATGTCCCCTAGAGAGGGTGCTTGGTCAGACACCATTTTAGGAAGGGGCTAACTAAAACTGGGACTTAGAGCAGCCATAGGTTGGCTTCATCTCAGGGTTTCCAGTATTGAAATCCCACAGTGACTAGGTAAGGGAGAACTGTGGGAGATGTTCAGGGTCAGGAAGGTGTGGTCTGGCCAATAAGAGACCCCTAGAGTGTTGTAGGCTGAACAATTTGGACCCCAGGCCCACAATCAGAGGCCAGGATCAGCCCAAATTTCTGTGAATTTGAAAGTACCAGAACCAGCACCCTGGCCTAATCCTACTGTAGGTTTTCTGGGATTATCCAACACACACCTGGGCTCTGACTGCTTCTTTTGACCACCAGCAAGAGCAGAGTCATGCCCAGAATTGGACACTACCACAAAACCGTAGATGTGAAATCACAGAAAAAAAATTTTCCTGTACTTTTGGCTTTTTCTTTTCTTTCTTTCTTCTTTTATTTAATTTTGTTTTTGTTGTTGTTGTTCATTTGGTTTTTTTTTCCCCTGAGTGTGAGCATTGTTTTTAGGGGGCTTTTGTTTTGTTTTGTTCTTGTTTTTGTTTTTTCCTTCTTTCTTTCCCTCCTGTCTTCTTCACCAGCCTCCTGAGGCTTGGGTAATCTTCCTTTGTCCTTCAGCCTTGCTTCTAGTCTCTTTATCTTCTTTTATTTCTCTACTTTTTCCTAATCCCTTTTAAATTTTCTCCCCTGAATCACTCTACAGAGTGGATATTTACTGTATATAATTTTCTGATTTATCTTAGATCTTGTTATATAACTATAAAATCTTGTATCTATGGTTAAAGGTGGCAAGTTAATAATTTTCACAATTTGTCATTTCCTAGTCTATGCTTTACACTAATGTTATTACTGATTGTACTACTTTAGCCAAGGTAACGTAGTTGTTGTGATCAACTGATCTTCCTTGTATGCCAATACTTAGATTGTCTGGGAGTCATAAACAGTACTACAGTTCAGTACCAAAGAATTGGGTGCTAGCCAACCAGGCAGCAACTTCTCATCCCTAAAAAATTGAAGAGGCAGGATCTTGGGACAGAACCAAGAGCCAAAAGCCAGCTATGCCTAGAAGACATCTCTGAAAAGTAGTCATTTCCTAAAGAGGTCTTGATACCACTAATAAAGCTACCTACCATAAGCAATTTACAAGATGCAATCCAGAAAACAAATAAATGAAGAAGAAGGAGAGGGAGAGGAAGAGGAAGAGGGAGAGGGAGAGGGAGAAGAAAGAAAGTGAAAAGACGTGGAAGCAAGATCCAGCCCATGACGCTAACCCATCCAAGGAAAGTGTAGGAGGCTATTCCTCAGAAAAAGGACTAATATCTACAATATATAAAGAACTCAAAAGAATCAGACCCTCCAAATTTAAAGACCCAATCCAAAAATGGGCATCAGAAATGAATAGACATTTCTCACATGAAGAAGTACAAACAGCAGAGAAATATATGGAAAAAATGTTCCACATCACTGGTCATTTGAGAAATGCAAATTAAAACAACACTGAGATTCCACCTCACACCAGAAAGAATGACTATCATCAGGAAATCAGCCAATAATGAGTGCTAGCAAGGCTGTGGGCATTAGGAACTGTTGGTGGTAGGAATGTAAACTGCTACAACCACTGTGGAAATCAGTATGGAGATTCCTCAAAAAGCTAAAACTACAGATTCTATTTGATTCAGCTGTTCCCCTTCTAGGTATCTTCTGAAAGAGTTAAAAGCATCATACTACAGTGATATGCATATCCATGTTTATAGCAGCACGATTTTTAATAGCTAAATCTTGGAAGTAGCCCAGATGCCCATCAATAGGTCAATGGCTAGAGAAAATGTCTTATATACATACAATGCAGTACTACTCTGCCATAAAGAAGGATAAATTTGAGTCATTTATATGAAAATGGATGTACCTTGAGATTACAATCTTAATGAAATAAATTGGACACATAAGTTTAAATATCACTTTATTTTTTTATGAGAAACCCAAAGGGTAAATAAGAAGCATAATGGAAGATAGATATACGGGAAATAGGAAGAACAAGTACAAATGGGAAGGGGAACAAGGTGGGGAGGAGGGAAAAGAAAAAAAAAAGAATGGAAAAAATGGAAACTAAGCTTTTGTAAATGGGGACAGGAAGAAGTGTTGAAGGGAGGGGAGGGGAATGGGAAGAAAGAATTAAGATATGTATAAGTACAAATTCCTGAAGACGAATATAATCAATATGTATGACACATATATACTAGTTAAAAGATAAAGTTAAAAAATGAGAAAAAAAAGATACCTAGTTTTAACCTGTATTTGTTGGATCACTGCTGAGGTTAAATTCTTGGCTATTTCTTTTCCTTTGTAAATTTAATTATTCATTTCTCTTTTAACATGTCAATGTTTTATTGATATGTATACATTCTTTACAAAATATAAATCTTGTCTGACATCTTTATTGTGATACTTCTCTAGATTTGTTTTTGGCCTTGACATTCATTCAGCAAACATTTATCTGAGGCTCTCTAATGTGCCAGGCACTGGTCTAGTCAGCAAGGATGCCATTCACGATCTCATAGTCTAATGGAGAAGGCAGATAGGTAAGCAATGACTGCAATAAAATAAAACTTTCACATACCTCACTACAACTATAGCTTTTGAAATCCGAGAGAGGGAGGGAAAGGCTGTGGAGTCAGCTGTTAGTGGGCAAGTGTGTCTAAGCCTGAAGAGAGGCAGGCTGCACAGTGGAGGCACTAAAAGAGGTAGGCCACAAACCTTCACAGAGAAGATGCTTCTAACTAAATATAAAAAATTGAGTAAATTACTGAAGTGACAAGGGACAAGGTAGGAAAAATGCATTCCAGGCAGAGTATCTACAGGGTTTGCTAGGCAATTCCAGAGGATCAAGAAGCCCTAGAAACTTCAGAGGCCATATAGTTTTTAAAATTATACATAACAAGTTTTTCAGTGCAGGCTCATATATCTAGCTTTTTCTTTCTGATCTATTACATAATACTTAAGCTAAAAAGTCTTTCCTGAGCCTCAGATTTGATTCTTTCTTTCATTTTCTTCTAGCTTCCATTTTTAATACTTTGATCTTTTAAAAATTTTACATTTAACTATTTAATTCATCTGAAATTTGCTTTATGATAGCGAGCCTCATTTGGATCTTTTCATTGTTGTTTTAATGTTTACGTCTATATTTATGAAGCTTCTTTCTATAAACTTACACATGGGTGAAAACAGGGAGTGCCGAATAGCTAATAAAGCTTATCTATTCCCAAATAAAGACAATGGTAGGGGAAGCAAAAGAAATTTCACCTGAGTTTGCTGTTTCAGTATTGAAATACCAAAACTGACCTGGGCCAAACACTAGGGGGCAGACTCCCAGCCATTAAGGTCCTGGCTCTCAAAGCGTACTACTGCTACACTTTGTATTTTTTTTTTTCATGGGTTACAAATGTTTGAGAAGCCAACTTTATTTACACAAGCTGTAATTTATTCAACTGAAGGAGGGCAATGAATAAGGAGAAGTCATTATAAAATTGGTTTGCTCCTTCCGGGAATTTTAGGTGGAATCAGGTTTCCTCTCTGATTCGGGCTGGAAGGTGAGTGGGTTTGGCACCTCTGCACTTTACTGGCTAGATGCTGTCTATGAACTGGGAGCTGATTGGGTAGAATGGTGAGAATAACCTGATCAGATTGGTCTCGACTCCCCCACCTTCCCCTGTTGTTACTTCACAGCATTCTGAGGCCTGTCCGCCAATCACAGGGCTCCTTGTTGGAAAAGCCAACTGCTGGAGCTTGCCAAGAGTCCCTAGCAACCCCCTGTAGCTTTTGAAATCCGAGAGAGGGAGGGAGAGTGTGGAGTCAGCTGTTAGTGGGCAAGTGTGTCTAAGCCTGAAGAGAGGCAGGCTCTCAGGATGAACACCCCACCCCATCAAGAGTCCTTAAATAAGCACAATGAAAAACTGAAATACGAGGAAGAGGAGATAGCGTTTAAGGAACTGGATGGACTGAGGGAAGCCTTGGCCAACCTCCGGGGACTGTCTGAGGAGGAGAAGAGCGAAAAGGCAATGCTCCGCTCCCGTATTCAAGAGCAGTCCCAGCTCATCTGCATCTTGAAGCGGAGGTCAGATGAGGCCCTGGAGCGCTGCCAGATCCTGGAGTTGCTCAACACAGAGCTGGAGGAGAAGAGGATGCAGGAGGCAGAGAAGCTGAAGGCCCAGAGCAAACATGCCCAGAAATTAGAGGAACGCTTTATGACCCTGGCAGCCAACCACGAGCTGATGATTCGCTTCAAGGATGAACACAAGAGTGAGAACATCAAGCTGAGGGAAGAGAATGAGAAGCTGAGGCTGGAAAACACCAACCTCTTCAGCCAGGCTCTGAAAGACAAGGAGGCCAGAGTACTGCAGCTCACCATCCGAAGCGAGGCCCTTGCCACGGAGCTGGCGGCTCTGAAACAGAGATGTGCTCAGGATTCCAGCCAGGTGCAGGCCCGAGAGAAGGAGCTGCTAGAGCTTCAGAGCCAGCAGGCCTGTGCCCATGCCAGGGAGACAGAGCAGCTGCGCAGCCAGCTGCAGAGCCTCAAGCTGCAGCACCAGCAGGCCGTAGAGCAGATGGCAGAGGCCCAGGAGACACACAGCAGCCTGAGCCAGGAGCTGCAGGCCAGGCTGCAGACCGTCACACAGGAGAAAGAGGAGCTGCTGCAGCTGGCCATGGAGAGGGGCAAGGTGCTTCAGCACAAACAGGCAGAGATCCGCCAGCTTGAGGAGAAACTGGAGACAGCAGATCTGGCCAGGAGGAACGCACTAGAGCGGTTTGAGCAAGAGGCAGAGGCTGTGGACAGCAACCTGAGAGTCCGGGAACTGCAACGCAGAGTGGACGGAATCCAAAATGCCTACAATGAACTCAGGCTGCAGTCAGAAGCCTTCAAAAAGCACACCCTGGATCTTTTAAGCAAGGAAAGAGAACTCAATGCCAAACTCCGCCATTTCCAACAATAAGAAAGCCTCTGCTTGTCCATCCCATTAGTAATCCCAGTATTTGTGCCCTTAGCATTTTAGCAAGAGCCATTTATTATACTTGTAAGCACAAGAGGCAACCTAAAGAAAAGTTACTTCACTATCATATTGTTGTTGTTACTATTGTAAAGGCAATGCCGATTTTCAGTTCTACCACCAAGAATATACAAGATTCACCAGGGTTCTTGCTGTGTCTTTGAAGTCTTCTGAATTTTCTATTAGCGTCTTTCCTATCCCATAACTTATTCACTCTCAACCTCAGATGTCTTAATATATCTTGAGATTTTCAATTAGCAACTTCTATGATTTAAGTGAATCTAAAATATACAATGGGATGTGCCACTATGAACAAAAAATAGCGCAATTCACGACTGTGGCTATGTAGGCTTATAGACCTCCATAGCTGAAAGTGTAAGCAAATAGATAACAGCATAATTAATAGCATGAGTACTTTGCAAAAAAAAGTGTCCACTTTTATTTTTCATGAACTTGGGGAACAAAGATTTAGATCATTAGATTTATTTACCGAAGTAAGCTAACTTCACTATAATCATTCCATATGAGCAATAAGATTAAAATAATCAATTTTTGTTTTTTCTGAGAGCTTAGATAATGTTCTATTTGTTTTCTCCGTAATAAAGACAAGATTTAGATATGCAATAATGCAAATATTAGTAGTTTCACTTCATATTGCACAATATGCCAACAGACAAAAAGCCTCAGTTTGGGGTAACAAGTAATGGCAAACTTGGTATAATTTATATAATAATTCAAAGCAATTGTTTTCTTTTTCCTTTAGTATACTTTCTTGTAATTATTATTTTTCTTTTTTAAAAATAAGCTAAATGTGTATATATTTACTTAGGGCATTTTGTAGAAATACTTCAATTTTGTAGAAATATTATATATATGTATATATTTATGCAAGATTCTTAAAGAAGTTCTTAAAAGTAATTGTTAAAATTATATTTCTTTTTTCTTGTTTTTAGTTATTGATATATAAATATTACTATCAATGCCTCCTAAAATAGATTGTAACATAGAATTTTTCTCACTCATTTGGTGCCAAGCATACCAAGAGTTACATAACAAATTGGGTATACTAAAAAAAAAAATTACTTAAGGCCTTTTTAAGTAAACCACTTCCAGGTAAGTGTTACCTATTGCAATTTGTTAAACCTATTTTTAAAATAATTCTATTAATATTGTGCTATTAAATACAATTTTTTTCTTATCAAAATAGAAACCACATTGCTTCAAAGGAATGTTTACTTCCTCATAACAGCTGACAAAGAATCATAGTATAGGAACTGACTTAGTCCTGGTGTCCTTTATTGACCCCATCCTATTTTTCATTGTGCTGAAGCAATTTGGAGACATTGTTTTGTTTAATGCTTAGGGGTATTCAAAGAAGATAATTGTATTCGTTCTTACTTCAAAGAAGAGGAAACTGGGTTTCAGTAGTTTGTTTAAGGCTACTTGGCCACTGGGGGAGCTGGGATTTCCTGCTAAAATTGTGTTTCACTCGGGCTCTTTGTTATCAAGGAAAGCTCTAAAAAGTTCGCCGTCACTGGTCTAGTCTAAGGAAGGGGGGCATGACATACGGTAAGTATGATGTGTTTTCACAGGAGGTGTTATGTGTTTTCAGAGGGGGTGTGAACAGGGTATGTAACTCCAGCTGGAGGTTAGGGTTGGGATGGTGTGGAGGGCTTCCAACGATAACTAACCTATAAGTTAGCTCTTTGGACTAGTAGAATATCATCAGGTGGAGAAAAGGAAGGATTGTGTGGAAGGTATAGAAGTTTTAGAAAATGCCCACAGGGGTTGGGGATTTAGCTCAGTGGTAGAGCGCTTGCCTAGCAAGCACAAGGCCCTGAGTTCGATCCCTAGCAACAACCCCCCCCACCAAAAAATACCCACAATACTTAGGAAATTATAAGTAGTGGGAGAGGGCACAGAGAAGGGTGACTACAGATTAAGCCTGAAGAGTACATAGAGGCAAGAATATAGAGAACCTTGAGAGCCAGGCTGGCCCCTTGTATTGGGAAGAGGGTCTTGAAGGTAGGGGAGAAACCACAGTCCCAGTCCTCCTTCTTTTCCGCACCCAGGTTCAGTCCACTCCGTGAGGAGCCTGGTGCACCTATGTGTTAACACAGTCTCTCCCTCCTGCTTGTCCTACCATCTTAGGTGGAGAAGGGTGCTTCCGAGGAGCCTGGTATGCAGGAGCAAATGTATGTTCTGAAACATGGCCACAAGGCAGAGGGCCCAGTTGCTTCAGCCATGCAATATTGCTCAAAGTCATGGTAGAGAGTTTTGTGTAAGGTTGAACCGTATAAAAATTGATCCTAAGTAATCAGATATGTGCTATTTTATAAAGTTCACTTGAGTATCATTTTGTAAGATTTTAAAAGAAAAATGAGCAATGAGAAAAGTCAAAGATAATGTCCAGAGAACAACTGAAGAAAAGAACCCACAACATAGACTAATAATGTAAGAGGAGTGTGCACCTAGCAAGTGTGAAGTGTTTTTCATTTCACCCTCATACCAATTCTTCAAGGGAGTTTTCATTATCACTGTGTAACTACACATGCAGCAAGTGAGACGCAGAGATGGTGACTTGTACAAAATGACATTTGAACCAAAGGCCCTCGAGCTGGGCTTCATAAGTGTACCGCCTACACAGGACCCTACACTTGGTTTAACGCTTCACTTTCACTCTCATGAAAGCCTCAATTTTTAAAATAAGGGCCTCACACTTTCCTTCTGTACAGGGTATTGTCACATAAGTAGCTGGGCCTGCTTTGTAGCTTTAAAATCCATGCTTTCTTGATACCACACAAACTATCTCCTAAATAGTCATGAACCTTTTTTTTTCCTTCTGTGCTTCTTGTCACCTTGGATTCCACTCTCTTAGTGGTCATCTTATATATGATCTGTGACCCAGACCACATTCCAGGTTAAGCAGCTAGTTTAACTGCTGTGGTCTGCTTCCCTGTACAGTGATGCTTATCCCTGGAACAAATTGGTAAGATATAAATTTGCCCCTTCCCAATCCATTGCCTTTGAGGAGACGTCTTAACATTTCTTTCTGAAGAAGACCTATATTACTGTTGGATTTATTTACAAAATCCACAAGCAACATCCCTAAAATGAAACAGAACAGAAATTCTAAAACTAAATACCAGTAACATATTCATAGCCTTGTGTAGCGAAGTGTGATCTCTCCTAAGTTCACTAAATTAGAAGCCTTTTGTTATGCCTCTGAGGAAGCAGTCTGGTTGTAAAAATTATGAGCTCTTGAAAGAGGACTGTAAGAAAAGTGAACTGACTAGTATTTTCCAGAATACTCACTGTGTTTCAATTAGTGAAAATGAATTCAAGTTAATTTTTTTTAGTAGAGACAGTTTTAATAGAAAATCTGGGTCTCCCAATTCCACCGTACTGCAGTTAAACTTCAATTATTATTTAAAGTGTATCATTTGAAGGAGTACTTAGGCTTCATTGGGTCACAAGTGTGGCGTAGCTGTGGATAGGTCAGGAGTGGAATGGTTCTTTGCTCCTCAGTATGGCTAGACCAAGAAAACTGAGCAGACACTTGAGATCCCACTTATTGATCCACAGAAGAAAGAGGACTATAGTTCTAACTGCTCTCCTAAAAGCCTACCCTGCTGAACCAGATGGCTTGTCTTCCAGCAACAGTTGGTCACAACTGAGGCATCTGGAAGCCTCGGTCAAGCAGCTTCATAGAGGATGTTTCTATGATTAGTTAGGAGCAATCAGGATCCATGCCTGCTACGGGAATGAGGGCAGTCTGTGCTACCTAACAGAAGGGATTACCTGCGAAAGGCAGACCAGCAGGGATGAAGGGGGATAAATGTTCAGTGAGCCTCCAACAATATCTGCAACAATGTCTCTAACAATTCACTCTTATTCCTACTAGCCTAAAATAATTTTTCTGATCACGTTTAAACTTTGGTGGTGTTTGGCTTGTAAATGTCCCCCGTAGGCCCATGTGCTAAAGGCTTGATCCTTGGAAGGGGACCACTGGTGGGTAGTGGAGCCTTCAAGATGTGCGACTAAACAGGAGGTCTGTGGGTCATGCCCTTGAAGGGGACTGTGAACCCTGATCCTTTCCTCTTCAGCTCTTTTGCTCCCTGACCATGAGATGAATGCTTTTATTCTGCTACATGTCCCCGCCATAAAGTGCTGCCTTATCCAAATGCAACAGGGCCAACAATCATGGACTGAAACCTCTAAACTTTGAGCCAAAATAAACCTTTTCTCTTTATAAGTAGATTATCTGTTATAGTGATGTAAAGTTGACTAACACAAAATTATTCATCACATCATTGTATTATCAAAAGATTGAAAATAGCTTACATATCATTGAAAGGGAACAACTTAACCACCCCATGGGCCCTTTATTCTTTGAAATATGATGCAACTGTGAAAGAAAAAGGAAGCTTTTTCTGCATATTGACATAAAAATATCTTCAGGATATATGTTCTTAAAAACCAGTGGAACAATATGATATATGCTTTCTTTTTTGTAACAGGGAGAAGAGACAAAGGGAATAAGAATGCAAGGATATTTACTCCCGTATGTTTAAACACACATTGGAAAAATAATGAAAGTGGTTATTACTGATATGGTAAGGTTCAGGGAATGAAGTGATCAAAATTAGGCATTGGAAGGAAACTTCTTAATATATACCATTTTTATATAATTTGACTTTTGAGTTATATTGCCTATTCAAAAATAGTAAAATTAAAAACAAAAAAAGGATCTTCTACATATGTTTAACTTCCCAGTGAACTCTATTTCTGTGTATGTGACATAAAAGCCTGCCGATTTTTCTACTCCAAGAACTAGATAGGCTAAATGTGTTTCAGATAAAGCCAAATATGGCCTGACAGATCTGGGTCAGGCCATTGGACTGGAAGCTGCTGCTTTCACAAATGTCCAGCAACAAACGGCTAGTGACGATATCTTGTTCTGTTCCAACGAGTGCTTCCCAGTGATTAATATTTCTTACATTTAAAGATTTAGATATGTTAGCTTATCTCATGGACTTTCATATGTTCATATAAATCTTTGATTTTTAGAGAGCCTGTTTTCTGATGTACTCAACCTGTTGGACTTTGGGTGTTTTCTTTGGGTTTTTTTTTTTTTTTAACTAACAGACACAGGATGGCAAGGGTAGGGGAGGCCAAGTCATTTGAATCACTCTTTCTTAATTATTTACTCATTCATTTAATAAATAACATTAATTTAACAGATATTTTTTGAGAGTCTGTTATTGGGTAAGTGATATGTTAAGTGTGGGATACAATCTGAACAAGGTAAAAATCATAATCTCTCTGAATCTCCATCCGCTTAGTGGATAAGAAAAATGCTCAAAATTAGGATGACATGACAATATATAGAGTTCCTAAAAATAATGTAGGAGAAATTAGGGAAAGCTTTTCCTAGCAGGGTAATTAAGTTAAAGTCTAAAGGATATGTAGCAAGACAGAAAGCTGTCTTTCCAACACCTGTGCTATTCAAGGCTGCAAAATGAGCTGTCACAATAGACCCAGGGAAGAGATTTGCTAGCCAGATTAATCTCATTACACTCACATCATATTGACGTCAGTCCCTTGCAGAATTCCGAGCCTTCATAATCTGACTCAATGATGCTCAAATGGTCTCATGGGGCTTTTTGGAAATGTAGGTCTATCACTGGCAAGCTAGCTAGGATGTTAGTGCAGAGGGAGGGCCACACTGGCATCAGACTGTCATTTACTGAATGATCTTTTAAAAAAGGTGTAAGTGGAGAGAGACTACATCAAAAAGCTAAAATCCACAGTAACAGAGATGAGCAGGGCATCACATGAATTTCACACTGGTGTAACTGTATAGAGAAGAGAATTCTTCAGATGACTTTAATTGTTTTCAATGAATTTCCTTGATGGAATATATTTTGAGGATAAGTATTATTTAGGCTAATAAGGCTTTTTAATAGTTTAAAATCAAGCTAGATGTCATGAAGATAATTTTGACATAGTAACTAGTTAGAAATTATTGTCTATTAAAACTAGCAACTTTAACATGTCACTTCCAGTAAATGGTAAAATGGGCAAAAAGTTTTGGAACATACAAAGACAAAGGGATGCTTTCCTTACAATGAAAAGAGTTCAGATAAGAAGGAAAAAGACAAAGTATCTTCAAAAAACATTTTCTCAGGGCTAGGGATTTAGCTCAGCGGTTAGAGTGCTTGCTTTGCAAGCATAAGGCCCCGAGTTCAATCCCCAGCTTCCGAAAAAAAAAAAACCCGAAAACAACGACGACAACGACAACCAAAAAACAATTTTCTCTCAGCCAAAAAAAAAGTGAAGAAATGAAAATGCCATTCACATTAGAAAGTGAATTGATTATGTGGCAATTACTCTATTTTCCCATAATAAACACAAATTCACAAAAAGTACCATTCTTATTTTTAGATTGAAACATTGAGAATAAATCCACTGTCAATGAGTGGGTAGCTGGGTAACTGAATACAGTCCTACATCACTGGTGAGAGATAATAACAATGTATGTACAAAAATTCTACCAATAAATTCTGGCTCTATCTCAGCAAAGTCATTTTTTAAAAAGTGAACTAAGATTTTTGCATGAAATTATAATACAGTTTTTAATAGTGAAAAATTGAATGCAACCCAAATATTATAAGTGAGGAACTGATTGACTAAAAGTTGGAAGTCCATGAAATATAATTCTAGATAGCCCCTAAAAACATACAAGTGGAAGTGGGCATGGTGGTGCATGACTGTAATCCCAGTACTCTAGGGGGTGGGTGAAGTGGAAGGAACACATGTTCTAGGCTGGCCCAAGCAACATGGCAAGTTCAAGGCCAGTCTGAGTTATACATAGCGAGAGCCATTCTCAAAACAAAACAAAACAAAACAAGACAAATGACAACACACACACACACACACACACAGATCTATATTTATTTGTGTGGAAAAGAGATTTTAAAGAAAAAAAAAAACAATGTCTACAGATAGAAAATCTCTGAGAATATACACTAACATTTTAATATTGGGGTAATTTGTGGGTAATTACTAATTATTTATTCATTTCAGCATTATCTAAATCTTTTGCAATGATTACAATAACCAGAAAAAGAAAGATGAAATAGCTGTGAAGAAGAGAATGAGAAGAATGAGGAAAAGAAAAGGGAGGGAGGGTGAGAAGGAGGAAAAATATTTTCTTCAAGGTTTACTCTTGCTTCAGCTGCTTTTTCCTCCTTTGAGGTTTCATTTTAAAAACTTACCTTGCAGTTTTCTACGTTTCTTTTAAATTGGAGAGACTTTTAAGCCATGTATATTTAAACTAAAATTTCACAATATAGGAAAAATAATACATCAATCCATGACGTTCAGTTTTGCCTACGAAGAAAATGCAGTTAGATGGATTTAGCAGGCATACAAAACACCCATACTCAAGGCAGACCAGAGTACATATCACCTTGCTATTCTACTTTAGCAAATCCTTTCATAATAGGAAGGTTAAGAAGGACATGGAAGACTTTCATTCACTTTACTAGATGCCATAGGTCCTGTTTCCCCTGTGCAGGATTGTTTTCTTTCAGTTGAGGTATGCCTTCAGCCCCAAACTGTATGTCTTCCTTCCTCCCTTCTTTGCTTTCTCCTCTTCAACAAATACTTTCTGAAGCTTATGCTGCCATCAGGCACATTTCTGTATATTTGATATCTATCAGTGTCCAGTTTTCCTGGAACTTGTATTCTAACTCTAAGAAACAGCCATATAAAAAGCAACTATTGGGGCTGGGGATTTAGCTCAGTGGTTACAGTGCTTGCCTTGCAAGCACAAGGCCCTGAGTTCAATCCCCGGCACCAAAAAAAAAAAAAAAAGCAACTATTGTTGAAGCTATCTCCTACATTATTCAGTACCCCATAAAGAAGTTCAGCACCTAAGAACTAGAAAAGCCATTAAAGAATTCATGTATCCTTTACACGTGAACAAAGGAAAGTTTGTTTTTCTTTTTTATTTTGTTTGGCATACCAGGAAACTTAATCTATTTTGAGCCTAACTAGAATAATTGTGTAAGATATTGTGTCCATTGCATTCAGATGCTAACGTTTGCTTCTTTCTGAAATTCTTATCTTGCTATTTCATCTACATTTAATTGGTCTTACTTTTTAAACACATGAATTACTTTATTTCACTAGTAATACATTTCATTCTAATGTATTTTTTAAAAACCCTGCAAATCTCAATCCCTGTGGGAGCTAGAGAAATAAGATTTAAAAAAAAAATCTAAAAACAGACAAATTCAGAATGTGGTGTATTTTTCAAGATGACATAGTTTTTTCAATAAGTCAATAAGAAGAAAAACTAAAAGGTAGAGGGTGTGTTCTAGTTTAAGAAACGAAAACAAGCAAACACAAACCCTGAAACAACCAAATGCAGTCAGTTATCCCTACGAAATCCTGGCTCAAAAGAAGATACTACAAAAGATTTTGAGAACAACTGAGGACATCTGAATATAGACCATGGAATCTGATAATATTAGCAAATGATAATTTTCTCAGTATTTGATAATAGCATTTGATTATGAAGGAGAATGTTATTTTCAGAGACACACACTGAAACATTCTGGGGGGGAATCTGCAATTTAGGAATGGTCCAGCAAAAAAAAGTGTTCACAGTCATACGAAGACAAGTAAAATATGGCAAAACGTTTAACTGCTGAGACCCTGTATTGGATAGCGCTATCGAATTAGAGGGGAATCAATGCGGGCTTTATTGTGTTGGTCGCTGTTACTATGACATCACCTGAAAGCTCGAATTACTGTCGCGCCAAAGCACCATGAACTCTCGCGATACTGCAGGCTGGCGGAGCGCGAAATGCGGTGGGCGGGGTCGCCGGAGAGACTAACTTCCGGCTAGGCCGTTGTCTGGGCGGTGCGGGCGAGTCATTGCCGGGCTTCGCCGCTCCGTTCTTCCGTCCCTCACTAACCCCCCCGCCCCGGCGCAGGGGGTCGACCAGCCGAGGGAGGCGGCTCAGCCCCTTCCCACCTTTTCGTCTGGGCCGGCCAGCGCTCCGGCTGCCCGCGCTGGGGCCTGGGGTTCCGAGGGCCCGCGAGGCCCGGTCTTTGGGGCCGGGGCCTGCCTGCACCCGCCGACGGGCCCCATGAGGCACAGCCTGACCCAGCTGCTGGCAGCCTCGGGCCGCGAGTCCCCGCCCCACAGCGAGAGTCCGGCGCCGGCCCCCTGCTCGCTGCCCCCCGACCCGACCGCAGCAGGGGCGGGGGAGGAAGACGCGGCGACGGCCGGCTCGCCCAGTAGCGAGCTGTCGCGCGGCGACGAGGGCGAGGCGAAGGCCGGCGGGGGGGGCCGCGGCGGCGTGGCCGTGCGCGCGTCCTCGCCCGAGGAGATGGAGGAAGAGGCGATCGCCAGCGTCCCTGGGGAGGAGACGGAAGACATGGACTTTCTGTCTGGGCTTGAGCTGGCAGATCTGCTGGACCCTCGGCAGGCGGACTGGCACTTGGAGCCCGGCCTCAGCTCGCCGGGGCCGCTCTCCTCGTCCGGCGGCGGCTCTGATAGCGGCGGCCTTTGGAGAGGGGACGACGACGACGAGGCCGCGGCGGCTGAGATGCAGCGCTTTTCTGACCTGCTACAGAGGCTGTTAAACGGTATCGGAGGCTGCGGCAGCGGCAGTGACAGTGGCAGCGGGGAAAAGAGGCGGAGAAAGTCTCCCGGAGGAGGCGGCGGTGGCGGCGGCGGCAGCGGCAGCGGCAGCGACAACAATCAGGCGGCGACAAAGAGTCCCCGGAAGGCGGCGGCGGCCGCAGCCCGTCTCAATCGTCTGAAGAAGAAGGAGTACGTGATGGGGCTGGAGAGTCGAGTCCGGGGTCTGGCAGCTGAGAACCAGGAGCTGCGGGCCGAGAATCGGGAGCTGGGCAGGCGCGTCCAGGCACTACAGGAGGAGAGTCGCTACCTACGGGCAGTCCTAGCCAACGAGACTGGCTTGGCTCGCCTGCTGAGCCGGCTGAGCGGCGTGGGACTGCGGCTGACCACCTCGCTCTTCAGAGACTCGCCCGCCGGTGACCATGACTACGCCCTGCCGGTAGGAAAGCAGCAGCAGGACCTGCTGGAAGAGGACGACTCGGCAGGAGGAGTGTGTCTTCATGTGGACAAGGATAAGGTGTCGGTGGAGTTCTGCTCGGCGTGCGCTCGGAAGGCGTCGTCGTCTCTTAAAATGTAGGGTCAAGTAATCTGCTCTTTATCCGCGTTTACCCCTTTCAACTCCCTTACACCATGTAAAACACCTTAGTGGGACATCTTCACTGGACACATTTCAGAGGAGGAAAAAAGTAATATTGAATCTTTAAGTGTTTAGCTAAAAGCATGAATGTGACACTGTAACCAACTCCTAATGATAACCTGTGACTATTAAATCTCTCTGACAGTTTCTTTTTTAGGTGATTTCCTTCCTGCCAGGCTCCGTTGTAGGGGTTACAGAACAGTCGTTCCCGCCTCACAACCTGGTAAGGATCCATCTCTTCACGTAACGCTCATGCTCTGCTGCTTAGTCTACTTTATTGGGCAACATCTCAATTTGTGTGTGTGTGTGTGATTTTTTTTTTTTTTTCTTTTGAAAGGTGGGAGGGGAATCTAATTTGGGCCCTGTCCACCCTGGAAACAGACTTGTGCTGGTCAGTAATGTATTTAAGATGCTTCTTTTGGTTGAAATAGCTGTTAATGTGTCCCCTTGTTCAGACTTGCGTGTACCTAGCTCTTCTGTACCCAGTGTGGACATGGCCTTGGATGACTTCGGTTCCAACTGTACACTGAAACCTGCTTATAGAGATACAGTTTGGAGACAGTGAAACAGGTGAAGTTGAATGGAAGTTCCGAGTTGTACAAGGTGCAAATTGGAATTCCAATTTTAGAGCAACTTTTCAGAGGTTGACAATAAGTATTTGAGGCATGCAAAAATGTGACAGTTACTTTGCTGGAGATGATAGAAATCTCTTAAGTATTCAAGAATGCTTTTTAGTTTTCAATAGAAGATAGAAAAATACAGTATCTTCAGAGTAACAGATTTTAATATCTCACCATTAGAGAAGTTACAAATTTACCTATCAGATTCTTGTATTTTAGTTAATTGGAGGAAGAATAAGAATGGCTAATGAAATGTTTCCTTGAGGACCAGCACAGTGATTACCGTATCACTGAGTATAAATTGTTGAACGCTATTATTTTTGTTGTATTGGCATTTTAGGTTAAATTTATGTATGTATGATTAGGTACTAAAGGTTATGAAATGTGAATGAAAACGTGTAAAGTGAGGCTTCACAAAGAATCTTACTCTCTGTATTTTAAAAGTATTTTCCGTGTTTAAAAATACTTTTTTTAAATTGAGTGGTTCTGGCCACTTAATGTAATGATTGATGTTGTTTTTCCAAAAATGGAACATATTCTTCCTTTACAGTACTCTAATCTATTGTCTACTTGTATAAATTATGATGTCCTTCATTGTAAGGGGCATTAAATTCTTTGTGAAACATCACTGTTTGATAAAGTATATACGTATTTAGCATCCTTGTTTTTCTTTGTGCTAAAGTGGATACAGCTGTTGGGGCAGAAGAGACGGGACCAGCTGCTGGCCACATTTCCTGCTTTATTTTAAAAGGTAGTATAAGAAATGAGGAAAAAGAGGTAATATCAGGGCTTCTGCTGTCTTTTATTTTTAAAATGTTCGTGATTGAAAAGTATTTTCCAGCAGTCCAAAGATGTAAGTTATCTTACAGATAAGATGTTTTATTTTGTTGTTACTCGGTTATGGAAATGGAATCCTTGTTCTTGCACAAATGTAAATGTTTTGTTGCTAGATAATATGATTTGAGACCTAAATTGGTCTCTGGTTTCCAGTGCATCACAGCATATTTTGTGAAATCATCTACTGCACTTGAGCATGAATGGGTAATAGCCAAACTCACAACCTGGAGTGATGAACTTGCTTATACCTAAGGGCAGGAGCAAGCCCCTCACAATGCAGCTGCATGGATTTTTAGTGCCTACTGAATTATATATATATATATATATATAAAAAAAACCAAAAGTAGTTGGAAGAATTATTTGAAATGACTAATTTGTGCTATCTTTATGAAATATGTTAAATGTAGCTTTTTGAAACAGAAGCCTTGAATTGAAATTTAACTAATACTTGAACACTTTTGTATATATTTCTTTGTATATAATTTTGTGCAGTACCAATGACAAAAATATGGTGTCATAATAAAACCGGGTTTGTTGATCTTTCAGTTATGGGCTCAAAGAATTTATTCATCTCTAATATGACATTGGAAAATAATGGGTGAAAATAGGAAAAATTATTGTTGTTAATGCTGACTATGGATTTTAAAAAGGTTCTGGAAGCAGTAAGTTCGTTTTTCTAAAGATTATACCATTCCCTTAGAATATTTTATTCCTAATACCTGTTTTTCCTGCATTATTTAAAGTTCTGGGCTAAGAAGAAACAATAGTCAAACCTTTCTGAATTGGGATGTTTTGAAATTCCAAGTACAGATTTTTAGAATGTCATTTTATAAATGGCAATTTGGGGAATTAGATGATTAAGAACTTTCAAAAATGGAAAGATTAGTATGACCTATTTTTAAAGCTACTTTGTTAAGTTCCTTGTGTTTTATTAACTGTCTTCTCTCAGTTTCCATTTCATTATTTCTTTTCCAGTTTTGGTGACTTAGTGATTTTGTCATTTTTTACATCAACTCATGGTCTTGTTTTTACATGGTAATTGCATGTATTTAGGACCTATTTAACAGGGGCTAATTTGGTCATATCTGTGTGTAAGCACATTTTACTGTAAATGTTTGGGTTTCTGAATTTACAACAGATGTTTATTTCAGTATGTAGTGAACAGAATCTTAAAGTGTCCTACCCACTACTTGTTAATTAAAAAAGTTATGATTAATATGAAACTGTTTGTCTTACTATTTTTAGAAAGTGTGTTCTGAATATTAGTATTTGGATAAAGGAAATTTCTGGAATATAAAATAGACGTGAAATTTTCAGGTTTGATTCTTTTTACTGTAATGGCTGAAAAAATTTACTATTCAGGGGAACTTTGTTTTTTGGCAATTGTGCCTCTGGTTAAATGATACAGAACTAAAGATACAGCTTTTTTAGTACTTGTCTTCCTATGGTGGCAGGAATTCATACATTAATTAAACTAACACAACGTAGTGACCTACTATTCTGTCATACCAACTTAACTGTTTCTGCACTTCCTTGAGCAGGCTTAATTAAAAAGTACACGTTTTTAAAAATATAGTCACACCTCTGATATATCCAACAAAGTGTTCAAAATATTTTAAATATTTGTGCATTTTATGATCACTAAATTAATTTCTCTCTCTTCTCTTTGAACAGCTTAGCAGTATCTGCAAAAACGAATCTTTTCCTACAACCTGTTAACTGACTGGACTGATGGTAACAAAGTAATTGTGGGAGCCATGTCGGTCAAAAATTTGGCATCTGCTGAAAAATATGAATGCCATTTTTCAAGTTCCCAAATTACTTCTATACTGATTTCACTTTCCAGAAATGGAGATATGAAAAGATTCTCTGGAATGCTTGAAAGACTTAATAGAAATACATGAAACTAATTTAATTTTGGAACAAAATTATACTTTTTTTTGTCTTTCATGGGAGTGATATTCAGTTCTTTGCATATTTTTTAAAAATTGTGACCACTGGAGAAGAGAATTATAGTATTTCATCAGGAAATAGTAGATTGTTGACATAATCAACAGCACATTCTATGGAATTACATTTAGTGGACTAGAGTTACATAAATAGGGCATCAGTGATAACAAGGCATATTATGAGTTTATTTCCTGGAACATAAAAGCTAATTTGGAGGACAGACATCTTGATCAGAATATAAAAGTTAATGTAAAGTCCTTAACTATAAAGAGCAGTCTTTTAAAAGATGCATTGATTTGTCTGTATGTCCTTTGAAAAAGTTGATTATGATAAAATGTGTAAGTAGTTAAATTTAGGTTAACACTAGGATATGTAGATCCTGAGGTTTTGGCATCTGAGTACTTGACACTGAGGTTAATAAATGGTATACTGGTTTCTGTTTCATATTAAAATTTCTCTAGTGTTACGTAAGGGCCTTAGTATTTTGGATGATGGGCGTGGCTTTTTCATGAAGTAAGCTTTTTTTATTGAAACATTTTTTTCTGGTTTAGTACAAGTATGAAAAAGTCCTCAAAACTCTGGATTGTTTTTATTTCATTTTTGTTGGATGTTAATATATTTTTTCCCTAGTCTAGACTGAGTCTTTTACTGACTTATCTGGCAAGTGTGCAAATGATAGAAGAGGGAGACTGTAGGAGATAAGTTCATATTTCACAATAGCTATACAGTTGGTTTTATATTTGGTAATTAGAATTTAATCTGAATGTATTCAGTGCCCGTAAAGCCAGGCAGCATAGAGCATCCCCACTGGCTTATACTTACATAGCTGATGCGCCACGGTGCAGCCAATTCTACCACTATATTTTTGGTGATCAGATACCTACTACTTTGATAGAACAGATGGTAAGTGATTGTCTTTTCAATATGTGGCTATCTACTTGAGCTTTTTGAAGGTAAAGATTAAGATTTCACTAATTTAGTCAAATTTTTAAATCTGTTAGTCTTAAAAATGAGTAGGTATTAAGATTTACAAGTGTTTTTTTCCCCAAATTATCAATACAAATTTCGAGACCCTTCTAAATGGGTGTGTTCTTGAGCTATTTTTCACTGAGTTACCACCTAAGTCAGAAATCAAAAAGAGGAGGTCTTCCATTAGAAACTTTCAAGAGTGTTTTGTTTGGCCAGCACACTTTTCATATATTTGAGTTTGAATACCTTTTCCTATAGGCTTAGCATTCTTTGAGCCACTCTGTTACTATAATACTCTGTAATTTTTGTTGACCTAAAATTACTTGAAAATATTTTGCTCAGATTTCACAAGAACTAATTAAAAAATCTAGTCACTACTTATGTTTGGAACATTGTGTAATTCCATAAATATAACAATTTGAATTTTATTGGTAGCCCAGAAGGTGCTTGCAAATTGTCTTTAACGTATTCCCACTAGGGTCAATTTCCTAGACCCCTGTGGTTCTTAGTGTACTATCATTTTGGAATTAATGAAATAAATTACTATCTTAATTATAATATGAACTTTTTAAAAAACCTTATGTAACTATGCAAACATAACTATAAAAAAACTTACATAACTGTTAAAAGATTTGGTTTGTCTGTTGTGACAACCGAAACATTAAAAACTACCCTGATTCAAGCAGTATTCTTTAGGTCTTAGCTATAAATGACTGAGTTGTAATGTAGCTTGGAGCAGGTTCGCATGCCTTGGATCTGCCTTCTGACAAGCTTTGGTAGATTTGTAGTGACAGACTAAAGCTGGTTTATTGTTTAAGTTGCCCATTTCTATTGATTTGAAAAGACGATTTAAGAAACATGTAGCAGAGAACAGGTATTAGAAATCTTTTTAGTTACAGAAATAATAAACATGCCCATTTATAGATGGTATGCTAGGATATAAATACTTCGGGAGTACTTCAAGCAGCTTAGTTACACCATTGTGTTTTCAGTTAATCTAAGTTGATTATATCATTATCTATGAAATAGTCCAATTCAGTAATTTGAATTTATTTTTGTTTTGGGGGGTTTTTGTTGGTTTTTTTGGGGGGGATTGAACTCAGGGCCTTGCGCTTGCTAGGTAAATACTCAACTACTGAGCTAACTCCTCAATCCCTCAGTTTCTTATTTTTGAAGGAATTTTTTGAAAAACTGATAAAAGTCTGATAGAATGCAGGTAAAATGGACAACTTTGAATCAGAGCCTTTACTCTTGCTATCTTAGCTTGCCAAGTAGGTAATTTCTTTTGCCCTGACACACACAAAGTATATAAACTCAACAAAAAATACATTTTCTTAGTTGTATGAACCAAGCACATTTATTGCAGAAAACTTGGGAAATCAGAAATAAAGCAAAATAAAAAAAAAAATCATCCATTGTGGATATCAGAGGATATCCACAGTAAACATCTAGGCATACTACCTTTTTCTTTGTGCATGTTTTAAGTTTGGTAGAGACTGCATATTATGTGCCTACTGAAAAAACAAATCTGTTTCCAGAAAAACTGAAAATTTGTTAATTTTACTTGAATATTAAATTTCTGGCAGCATTGCTTTACTTTTTTCTCAACAGGCAGGAAGTATTTCACTTGCAAAGCTGCCTTTTCTAAATTCTCCTTTATATAGTATTTAAATAGCATAATACTAAGATAAATCACTGTATTTGGGAGGCCTAGGTGAGATGTACTCATGAATATGTACTCTTCTGTGGTGACTGGCTTTCTTAAAGTGTTGGTATAGACAAGTGCACTGTCTGATACTGTAGCTGTGTACCCCGACTGCAGTTGTTCAAAACCTGTATTGCTAGTGGCTAACAATGACAGTGTAGCTACAAAACATTACTGTTACAGAAAGTACTGCTGGATGAGGCTAATTTGTATGCTGTCACAAAAAATAACTACAATGAGAAAATGTTTGGAAAGAATGAATCCATAGTATAGTTCATGAAGGAAAACAGGAGCAACACAAGAGAGATGGCTGATTTACCAAGTGCTGTGTTAGGCAACTTAGCTGTGTAATACCAGCCTTGAGTGAAGTTACTGATGAGGGTGCTAAACATTTAGAGAAGTTAACTTTGCCTGGCATCATATAATAAAAAAAGACTCAAGTCTGTGATTCTAAGGAACTATCCCAAAATACTTGGGATCTTCAGGAGACTTTGCCTAAAACTTATAATAGAGCTTTCCATGGATATAGATTGGGATTGATCCTTTGGTGAGGAAGGTTATTAAATACAGTCTAAGATTTTATGGATTAATAATCCTTTGTAAACACTGAAATGGGAAAATGATGCATATGTAAATCTGCTGTATTGATAAATCTTTACTTTTTGTCTGGCTTTGTGAAGTCTTCACTGAAAACCGTATGGTTAGTTTTTCCTTTTATGTTACAGACCAAACTCTGTCTAAAGTAAAGGAGTGGCACAAGCAAGGAAGAAAAGATAGTGTTGAGGAAACTTTATAGAGAAATTACGCTTTGTTTTTTGTTTTTGGCAGTGCTAGGGATTGAACCCAGGGCCTCATGCATGGCAGGCAAACACTTTAATCACTGAGTACAATCCCTGTCTTTGCCCTTGTTTAAGGGGGTAGTCTTTACTGAGGTTCAGCCTTTTGTTGCCCTATGTAGCTCTGTACTTCATGTGCTAAATTACAAGTGTATATTTATTTTTAACATCAGAGACCAGTTATTTTCACTGTTTTATTTTTGCATACATATTTTTCACTGGTTAAAAATCAGTGAATTTCTGGGCCCGGTTCCGGTAACTGAAGAGCCTTTATAAGTAATTTATACTGTCTAGACCCAAGGTATGCTGCAAAAACAGTCTGAAGTAAAACAGGAAATACCATCTTTCGAAAGACAGGTTTAGATATTTCAATCCAGTATGTTAAGATGTTTCCTTTCTCTGGTAGCAGGGCTGATTGATACCTGTAAGAAAATATTGAGAAAACTTCACTAGAAAAGACTCTATTGTATCAAGTCACGAACCTATGTATAGTATGTATTAATCCTAGAAGTCTTAGAATAAAATTAGCTAAAGTTTAAGGTAATGCTGCTGTCTTCAATGTCTGTTCTGGGTTTTTTGCCCCCCTTCTCCAATTCATCTACAGAGGCTCATTCAGAGTAGATTACTGGTATGAAGAGTTCAACAAAGAATAATCACAATTATTTTCCAGTAGCAGGCTTATAGCCAGACATTTTCTGATGGAAATCTGCTTTAGTGCAAGTACTCAAATGCAGATTGTATATATAATACAGCTTTCACACTATGCCTAGTATTTGCAGTTTTGTAGGAAGCATTCAGTATCCAAATTCAGATTAGTAATTTGAACTACACTCTAAGAGGCACAGTGTGATATGGTTCTGGGACTGTTTTCAATTCTTACATGTAAAATGTGTTTACTTAAAAAAAACAAGTCTTTAACTTTTTTTATATAACAAAAGACAGTTTATTTGGGGAAAAAAGATGGAAGAAAAAGAAGACAGACAGCTACCATGAGGTGGTAGGGGGTTTCAGAGTTGAAAGCCACTTTGAAACTTCTAATCAAAAAAGTTATATAGCCTTTGGTGTAAACACCTTAGAACAGTGGTGGCGAACCTATGGTATGCATGCTGCAGCAGTCTTTGCTGCCTCAGAAGTTGAAGTTCTGAGTTTTCCATGTAGTCATGTACTATTAAAGGTTTTCAGTGATGATGAGAAAACAGAATCTTACCTGGCTGCTAGGGCACCATTCACAGGTATAGCCAAGAAAGCAGGGTACAGACCACCAAAAACTAAACCAGTCAGTCCAGCCCGTGTCATGGTACAGGTTTCACAATTCAAATCACCTAAGAAATAAGTTAGTTCTGAAAATTTATGGTCATGATAAGTAAGCAAACATGATTTAAATACGAGGTCCATTTGTATTTACTACAGATATTTTCAGGCAATAATACAGTAAATGAGGATAAAGTCATGTTATCCTCAGCGTGTACAAGGCCCTGGGTTTGACTCCCAAGGATCTGAAGAAGGCCAGAAAATGGTATTAAATGTATGGGTAACCTAAAATTGCCAGGAAAATCTATGACAAATTTTAGAAAAAAAATTTCTAATTGGTTCTGCTCTTGGATATAATAATCTCAAGGTCTGGACTGCTTCTAATTTTCAGCTCTTGTTTTATCTCAACAAAACTGGGTTAATACATTTTTTTAAAATTTTATTTTAGTGGTACATTTTAGATATACATAATGGTAACATTCATCATAGGGAATTTGTACCTGCATGTGATATATCTTGCTCTTTTTTTTCCCATTCCCCTCCCCTCAACCCTGCTTCCTCTTACTTAAAAAGCTTTGTTTTCATCTTTTCCTTCTATTCTCCTTGTTTTTATTGTTCCTCCCTTCCTCTCCCCCTCCCCCCTCTTGTTCCCTTTCCCATCTGAACAATTTCTTCTCTTTCCCAATATCATTCAGTTCAGTTATTGGGCAACACATTTCCCTTGATTGTTAAAGTTCTTTCTACACTGGTGATGAGCATCCAAACAAAATACTCATAAATCAATGAAATTTAGAGCAGCATCTAAAAAATAAAATTTAGATGGACTGGCCTCAGCTCCCATGGTAATAATTTTAAGTCATTAGTCAAAAGGTTTTTTTTTTTGTGTTGTGTATGTATGAGATTAGGTATATTTGAAGCAGCACGAATGGCAAATTTTTGGTAAATCTTACATATGCATGTAGTCCTTTAAGAGATTTGCTACGTAAGCTTTATTTCCATAAAAATATTTTAGCATAATTAAAACAACGAAAAAGGGAGTAAGCTCAAAAAATTTTCTTAAGGTTTCCAAATATTCATTGAATGCTAAGAGAAACAAATTGGCTGAAAGTATTTAGAACTGCTGTGTATGTACCTCTCACTTTCTTGCTAAGACCCCGCTAATAGTATTTAAGATGTAACAGTGAGGCTGGCAAGATTCAATTTTACCTAAACATTGCATTATAGCATAGCTATTAAATATTAAACTCTAAGTGTTAAAGTTGCCAGTAATATATACCAAGATAGACTCTCTGGTGATAACGAAATAGAATTTACCTGTACTCAGAGGTAAACTTACAAAACTTGTGTAAGAGGCATTTGCTGATAAAAAGGGGATCACTGCCATTGGTAAGCCAGCAGCTATACGAGCCTTTGTCACATGCAAGATGCGCCGAAAAAGACTGTTTGCTATTAGGCCACAGAAAGCAGCATTAAGTCCAATATACGTTGATCCATGTTCAAGGAGACTCCTGAGGGTGAGAAAAAAATTTTGGTTCCACTGTGTAAACCTAGCAAAAAATGCAGAACTTAACCGGACTTTGGGAATAACTAAACACATCTATCCCTTACAGTTCCATAAAATCAAACTATAAGTCATACTTTACATCCACATTTTTATTCTAACAGGCTTTTGAATTTGGTCAATGTTGAGGATACAGTGACAGATTTTGCTAAACATATTTCATGTAGCAGGGAGCAGCTTCTCAAAGAGTCTGATTTGAATGGTCTCTTCAGAGCATTGAGAACCTATGACTTGAAGTAGAGTGGGTGCTAAAAGCACAAAAACTGTCTTCAAGTTTGCAAAACTGAGTATTATTAGAGAAGAAAGACATGTAAATGAGATATAACAAAAGTTCATACAAAATGGTTCAGGAATTTGAAGTGTACATTGTAATATTTAAAGTGATGAGGATTTAAGCAAACAAGAAGAACCATGTAAATGTGAAAGACCTTGTGGCTTTTCTATGTGGGTTAAGGGTGTGGGAAACTTGAACATTTCCTGTAAAATATTTATTGCATCCTCAAAAATCATGTGAAATACATACTATCCCCATTTTAGTCATAGGAGCCAATGCTGAGGGAGCACAACTGGAATCTGGAAAGCACACTTTGTTGTTTCCCAACAAGATTTTAATTTCCTACAGATAAAGTTAACATTTTTAATTAATAATTCCTTTAGCACAAAATTGTTACTGCCAGTTGTTCAGACAAATTTATAGAACTAGAAAGAAACTCATGACTTTTTGGCATGATACACAAGACCAAATTTAACAAATAGCAGTGAATTAAAAGGTATATATAATTGTTCTTTAGTTCAGAAAGTTTTGGATAATAAAAAGGTCCATACACTCAAGAGTATATCAAGTAACTGTTAGGCATATCTGATAATGCAAGAAGAGATGAGGACTCAAAAAGATAGAATGAAGAGGAAAAAACTGAGAACAAGGCAAGGATAATGGGATATTGTCATATGCCTACGTTTGAGAGCAATTATCTCCAAATTTTAACTTTGCAGTTCCAGCTCACTTCCTGGTGCTGTCTTTCTAATGTGCCCACTGGCAGCCTGCTTTCTTTTCAAAGCTGCCACCATTTACTCTATTCCTACCATTAATGTTTATGGTCTTCCCTACCTTGCTGGTTTGGAAACACAGGCCCTTTCACTTTGTATGTTTCTGTTACTTACCTCAAGAAAACAACTAAAAGTGTGTGTGCAGTGGTGGTGGTGGTATAGTGACGGATGCAGAGCCTTTAGAATCTCATTAAGTTCTTACTACTGTTCTTGGTTTATAGGTTCTCTGTGTTGAAATGGTTAAGATTGGAATGTGTGCAGTTTTCACACCTGAAGATACTTCCAGAATGTGTCAAATCGTTCCTCTTTTCAGCTGCCAGCACTCTATCCCCTCTGTTCACCAGAGTAACTAGGGCAGTTTTTCTACTGGTCTTTGTATTTCTATGCTACCTAAATCTATTTTCCAAAATGCACCTGGAATGTTCATTAGAAAAGTTAGTGGTACCTTGACACTGGTCATTAATTGGTTCCAGGAGATGTGACAAGTACCAAAAATGATGAGTAGCAAACAATTTTTTTTGACTGGAAAGGGTAGCAAGTCATGAGGCAATTTACATCATCAAGTTCTACATTGTAGAGTACTAAACAAGTACCAGGACAAAATTTTCATATCAAAATGCACCAAGTACCAAAACTGATGAACTTCAAAACAGTTAATTACCAATATGTAACTGTAGTGGGATCATATTTTCTGGCTTGAAACTCTTTTTCTTATGTCCACTTCCCTTATCATTTACTAACACTGGTTCCTCAAATACAACAAACTCTTTGGCCCAGGCATATGTCATTCTCTCTCCCTGAGAAACTGTCCCTCCCTTGCCCCCAGGCTGGCCCCGATTAATCCTTGTAAAGGTCTCAGATTTTCATTTTAAACACAACCTGGTTAGAAATGTTATTACTTTCCAAGGAGGTCTAACAACATGTGTGGAAGTGTACTATTGCTGCCTGTGTTGTCAATTATCAGCACGTTTCCTTTATTTTTCTTTTTACAGTGTCTTAAAGATCTTCAGCCATGATCCTATTTCTCTGACATTCCCTGTCTAGCCATGGTGCTCTTTTAGACAGGTAGGCATACTAATAGGCATAATCTGAGAAAGAAGACAAGAAATAAACTGAGGGGTTTTTTTTGTTTTTTTTCAAACTGGGTCTTACTATGTAGTTCAGGCTGACCTTGAACTTACTATGTAACCCAGTCTGGCCTCAAACTCTGGGTGATCCTCCTGCCTCAGCCACCTGAGTGCTGAGATTACAGGCATGTACCATCATGCCCAGCAAAAAGAGATAATTTAAAAGTTATTTTAAAGTTTTGTCATTGAAATGGGTTTATGAATGTTTGTTTTCCTCCAAGCTGAATGGAAAACTCAGGTATGTCCAAAGACATGATCTTGCCTCAACTTCCAAAATTAGCTGTGTAATGTTGGGCAAAACAGTTAATATCTGGGCCCCAGTTTTCTCATCTAAGCATGAAAAAGGCTCAGTTTCTTGTGATATTTTATGTTGCTTATACTTAGCTAAATTTGAGATGATAATAAAAATCCTCTTGGTAATAGATATTTTTAAATTAAGGCATCTTACCTGTCTGTCTCTGGAAGTTGGTTAATTTTTCTGGATATGATATCAATTACGTTTTCCTTAATAGTATCACCTGGTTTATGATTTTCCATTCTGAGCCTTTAAAAAAATGAAAATACCATTTTTCAATAATGTATGTCTATAGGAACAACAATGTTAAGCCTTCTGAAGACCATATTCAATTTCAAAAGAGACAATTTGGTTCATAATCTACAAAAAACAGTGCATATGTAGAATACAGAAAAACTAAGTAAACAAAACAAAAAGCACCCCAAACCAGAACATGAAAAGCAACACTTAAAGGCTTCCAGATGCAGAATTATCTTCGTAATTCTTAAAAATATTTCCTGAAAAACTCAGCCTTAACCTGGTAAAACAATATTAAAATTAAAAACTTGTACTGATCAGTAGAACTCGTAGAGAAGAAAATGGAAAGAAAATGTTGGAAAAGCGACAAAGTAGTTAGTACCCACAACATATACAGAGCTACGAATCAAGCAATCCAACAGCAAAATTAACAAAAAAGTCTGAAAAAGCACTTTACAAAAAAGTCAAATAGCCAATAAATATAAAAATATGCTCAACATCACTATAATTGGGAAAATACAATAATGACATCCTAATAGGTACCCATGGGTTAGCTGAACTTAAAATCTGATAGTTTCAGTTACAGTACTGCCAAGTATTTAGGGTAGCCAAAACACTCATGTACTGTTAGTGGACGCATAAATTGTACCTGAAATGGGTACAACCACTTTGGAAAATAATTCGGTATTATCTTGGGTTTTTCTCTACCTAGCAGGTATGTCCAACCCATGGGTCTCGGGCTGCTTGCCCTCTTAAAATGGTATAATAAAAAATACTTTTAAAAGGAAGTTTTGTTACCTACATACATCTACTACATTTTATGTATTTTATATATAGCCCAGGGAAGCCAAAAGATTGGATGCCCATGTGAGAGTAGGACTCAGCAAACTTTTCCCTAAGGGGCCAAATAGTAAATATGTTATGTGGTTAACACGTGGTCTTTTAAAAAAAACAAAAAACTTAAATGTTAAAAAAAAAAGTTACTTGTGGCTGGCTGTTACAGATGTTACAGAAACAGATGTTAGACTGCATGTGGCACAGATGTCTGTACTCTGTTGATCTCTGCACTTGATAGGGTGAATGTCAGGAGAGGAATGAGTGAATGTTTCTAGCCTAAAGACTGAGCTCATTAAACAACAGATTTCAAGGTAACAGTTAACAAAGATGTCCAGTTTTATTGTCTTGGTTACAGTATTTGCCTACTACAAGATAAAATTATAGCACTAATAAATATTTACTGGATATTTGCTTTACATATAGCAGTGGAAAATACTGAATGCAGTGAAATTCCATTATCTGTAATTTAAAATTAACCGAGTAAGTGTAATACAGGTTTAAAAATTTAGGTTTCCAGGACTCAAATTTTTGAGGGCACTGGCATCAATAACAAGGTAGATAGAGTCTGCCATACCTGGAGCACTCATTTTTTTATATGTGGGGTATAGAAATATACATGTAATCAAATTCAGTATAAAGTACATGACATGTATATCATAAATAAATAACTTTCTTAAAATGTCCAACCCAAGGCTATCACTGCTTATGTGTTCTATGCTCTGCATATTGGTGAGGTTCTTAGTTCTGTGAAACAGCCATTTTTATAGGACGTTTCTATTAAAAATTACACTTAATTCAGTAAAAGTCCTAACTGGCCAGCCCCCATGGGCATCGCCTACCGTTTTTAGTAATAAACACCCCTATCAGAGACTATGCCACCTATGCTGCGCGTGATGGCGCACGCCTGTAATCCTAGTATTCAGGAGGCTGTGGCAAGAGGACCCTGAGGCCAGCCTGAACTACATGGTGAATTTAAAGACAGCCTCAACTACTGTACATACGTAGCGAGTTCCTCAAGAAACCATACACACACACAAACACACATACATTTGCTACAAACTTGAAATTTCAAGGGTTTTTTTGTTTTGTTTTTTCGCCTTTAGCTATCTCATATCACTCTAGGTAGGTTACAGAGGTAGGCGGCGGTTACAGTGGAGTTTATGAAAATTATATTTATCCAAAGTCACCATGTAAACTGGCAGTAACTCCGGGATTATATCCAATGGCGTGTAGTCCTTCTGCTGGCTTACTTTAAATACGAGTTCATTCCTTCCAGTGTGGAAATAGAAGAGACGGTTTGAACCACGATGCCACTTTCCCTCCTCCGTCTCATTGAAAACAGCGTGTTTATACCCAGTACTTCTGACCCTCCGACCTTTACTTGACCTCATTTGGAATGCCATTACCTTTGATTCGCCTCCCGTGTTCTGCTTCCACCACGCCGGGTCTCACCGCAACCTTCGCTCCCCTCTGCAGGGCGCAGCCATCTTTGGCTGACACGTGACTGCGCCGCAGACGATACTTCCTGTTGGGAGGTCCGTGCTGGGCAGACGCTGCACGTTAACCGCTGAGTTTTGACTATGGCAGAGACCGTTTTATTGCCACCGCCTCCCATCCCCTCCCTTCCAGCCTGCAGAAATTGTGCAATTTTGAGGTACAAAATGGGTAACATTAAATCCGACTTTTCCCTCTGAAAACCTACCAAGGCACCGTTACTTCCTGGTCAGTAGAACCTACCTCATGAGGTTGGCTTGAGTGAACTCTGGTTAAAAGTAAGCTGAAAAAGAGTGGAGATTTCCTAGCTCCATAGAAATTTTGTACTGTTTTCTTGGCTTTTCGTTCTCTGTGTCATGCTATGATCTGGTTGATTGTCCCAGTATAATCAGAGCAACTCAAAAGGTCGTCTTGAGAATTCCTGGTGTCCTCCCATATACGGTTTATTTCAAAAGCAGGGTTGGGTGAGTGTGGTGAAAGACAAACTGTGTGGGCCCTTTCCGAACAACAGAAAACCGTGGTCTTCAATCTGCATCTCTGCAGCCTCTTCATTTATAAAACAGGAGGGGAGACGTAAAGTTGGTAAGGTCCAATAAAAACGCTTTCCAAGGTTGCTGAAAAATCTTTGAACTTTATCAAGGGAGAAGGAGGCACTCAAGATAAAAGGGAAGCCTTTATAGGTAAGGTGAATAGTGTAAGAACTCCCCAAATTCCTTGTTTCAGAAGTATTTAGCTGGTATCAAATAGTCTGTAGTTAATGAGCCGAAGAAACATTTTTCCGGTTTCTTAGGTGTAAAGTCGGCCTGTTCCCCAGTAGTCAAGTTTGTAAGGTGAATGCAGAAAAAAGTTTGGAAAAACCAACTTATTTAGATGCTAACGTGTGTGTGTGTGTGTGTGTGTGTGTGTGTGAATACTTTGTTTTCTGATACTTTCATACTTTTTTAAAAATTTCGTTTAAAAAAGTTTTATTTTTAGTATGTTTGCAGTACAGAACTCAGTTCATCGTGGTCTTTTTACATTGTCTCTCATACTCTTAGTTCTAAATTGATTTTTAATGGTTTTGTAGGGGCAAATTAGAGGGACACAGAAAAAACGCAGGACAAAACCAGATGACTGACATTGTAAAATCATCACGTTCTTGTCTGTGGCTGATGATTGTAATGCTTTTCTGTGGTTGATGATTGTAAGATCGCCACATGCTTGTCTGTGTACCATGTACTTGAGAAAATGAACCCTACTGTATCCTAATTAAAGTGTTTCATTTACTATATGCTGTAGTTGTCCCCTTCCCAGAAACAAAGGCTAAGACCCTAATTGGCCTAGACCATGGATCAGTGAAAGTTATTTTTAGAAACCCGTGTATCCCTGTAAGTATGACGTATAGCTCATACTCACCAGAGCATCACTCTGCTGCTAAGATAGTTTCCCTTCTGCTTTCTCTGCATTTGGCACACCTTAAATAAACTTTAGTTTTCCACTATACCAGATTTGACTCCCCTATTACCCACCAAGAGCCCCATTTCTCCATTCTTTGCTGAAGTAAGGGCAAGGACCTGAACAGAGGTGGAGGACTCCCCAGAGACCCCTTGCCGGGTGTAACTTTTGGTGCGTTGGCTGGGAAAGTTAAAGGAAAGACACAGAAAAGGAGTCAATATGTCCTTCATAGGCTTATACCCCAGCAGTGCCTTTTCCTACTGCATGATGCAGGTTTTGTTCAGCATCTTCTTCCATCACAGTTGAACACTCGTTTTTTATTTTGTTTTGTTTTTTTTTATTTGGTGCTGGGGATTGTTGAAGTACAATCCTTTTATACTTGATTTGTTCAGTTTCTATTATGAAGGAATGCCGAATTTTATCAAATAGCTTTTCTGTATCTATCGAGATGATAGTATAATTTTGTCCTTCATTTAGTGGTTGTGGGGTATCATATTTATTGATTTATGTATACTGAGTTATCCTTGGATTCTTGGGATAAATTCCACTTGATCATAGTGTATAATCTTTTTGATGTGCTGTTGGTTTAGTTTGCTTAGACATTTTAATCTTTATAATCACACTATATAGTAGTTACTAATATACTAAAAAAAAAACCCCCACAGGTAGATGGTTACTTACACAAGATATGGTATTTAGTGTCCTTACAATAGATGTTGAATCAATATTGGATGAATAAACACATTATTTATTCAAATGAAATATACTTGTGAAATCATTTTCCTGTGGTTCTTTGTAATTTTTTTCTATAAAAAATGCCACACTGGTAACTACAGGTTAGGAAACGCTCATGATAGTTGGTATGCAGTAACAGCAACAATATGTAGTAATAGCATTTATGGTCTGTTTGTGCCCCCACAGAATTCTTATTTTGAATTCATAACTCTTAAAATGATGGTAGTAAGATGTAGGGCCTTTGGGAGATATTTAGGTCATGAAGGGAAAATCTTCATGAATGAGATTAGTATGCTTATGTAGCAGGTCTCAGAGACTTCTTCTGCCCCTTCCACCATGTAGCACACAATAAAAAGGAACTTCTGTGAACCAGAAAGCAGGCCCTCACCAGACACCAAATTTTCAAGTGTCTTGATCTTGGACTTCCCAGCCTCCAGAACTGAAAAATAAACTTTGTTTTTTAAATCTTGTTATTCTATGGTGCTGTTACAGCAGCCCAAATGGACTAAGCAGCTAACACACAGAGTTCTGATGATTTCAGCACTCTTCTGATTTGTATATTTAACTAATTCAATCCTTATACCACTATGAGGTAATTTTTAATACTCATTTTACAGATGAGGAAATTGAGGCACCAGAAAGGTAAAATAGGTTCTTCAAAGTCATCCTTTTTCTAAGTAGTGAAACAGGATTTGAACCTTCGATGCTTCAGGCTGTACTTTTCACCTGTGCATTGTTTTGCCTTTAGAACCCTGCTAATTTTCTACACTGTGGTGCAACTAGTTACTACCTTTACGCTTGGGTCCAGAAGACCAAGGTTTCCCTCATTTTTCCTTTTACACTTCCAACAGCCACTTTGGTAAGTACTCCTTTCCAAAGCCAAAGGAAAATATCAGTTCCTTTGCCACTTTTTTTTAATTATACAAAAGATAATCTGAAGTCATTGAGTAAAGTAGAAATATATTCAGTTTTCAGATGGCAATGGAGGTGAACAAAGGTCAACCTTGCTGTATTTCTTAGATTACAGATTTTTTACTTAGCCACTTACTACATGTAGCTACGACAAGGAGAAGGAACTGTTCTGTAAACTATATTTCTCATCAGTATTCATTTCCTGACTTAAGATAAATATATAGCTTGGGGCTGTCTCAGCAGATTCCAAGGAAATATGTTTTGAAATCTTTAGAATTTAAGTTTCTTGAGGGCAGGAAGTGGATTTTTATACCTTTGGTGCCTATCTTATTGCATGGCAAATACATACGCAATAAATGTTCTTTAAACTGCACAATAAAGACTATTTGTAAATGTTAAGAAACTAGTTAGTATACTTAAGAGTTGAGATTAAGTAGAGGAATGGGTTTTATTTCCATGTTGTTTTCTTATGAACTTCCAACTCTCCCTTCTGAATTAAACTTATGTTACTTTTCATGTAACTTCCCCTTCTTCCTAAGTACTTAATGGCCACACCCCCAGAGCCCTCAAATTATGTTTTTCTTTCAAACCCTCTCATATTATATGTCCACATTTCTTATTCCTCTTCTAATTGAGAATTCTTTCTGGGTAAGGACCATTTCTTATTTACATGTAATACAGTGCTTGAGACATAGCAGGTATATAGTAAACAGTCTATGAATGAATGTGTGATTGCGTAGATCAGACCAGAGGTCCCAAGCCTATTTCCACACAGAATAAAGAAAGAAAGATGAAACTTACATTTGTTTAGATTTGTATTTATTGAATTACTAAATATTTATTATCTGCTATATACCAGGCAAAAGTAACAAATAGTTATTTTTAGTCTTGCGGCAATGCCTGAGTGCTTTTTATATACTGCCTGAGCAGTATATAAAAAATATACTGCTGAGTTAGCATCCGCACATTCTTCAATCTTCATGCACAGTTTTCTCACGTGTTTTTTCAAATACTGCATAGTGCTGTAGACCATTAAGTACTGCAAACAGTGTCTGAAACACTAAAGGAATCACCATTCCTTTCATGTGCGTTTGACAAAGCAGGAACCAATGGAGTAAAACCCTTCCTTTTGTTGGCAGTGGAACAGTATGATACCTAAAAATGAAAAAGAGTTAATCTTGTCTCCTCGATATATATATATATTCTATCAAAAGTTTACTGTTTTCTCTTAAACTGATAATTGTAATTTCCATCATAAGTCTATTATGGAGACAGCAAAAAGTTAAATGTTAGCTATTTGGAATACCAATCTACTATTTTTATATTTGACTGTATCATAGATATCTAAAGAATAAAAAGAGTTTATTAACCTAAAAAAAGAAGGAAGAAAAAAAAGCAAGGAAAAAGGAATAAACAGAAACTTACTTGACTGCCAGACGTCCATTTTTAGAAAAAGCCAAAGCACTGGGATATAAAACACCACATACCAGGCCAACCAGTGAACTTCTCAGAACACAATTTTCCTTGCTTATATTACCTAGAAAACAAAAGTAAAATTTGGCTGTCTTTAACGTTCAGGGCAAGAATTATTAAGACAATGTCGTGTCTCAAACAGTAGTTATTTGTACTGTCTTCAACCACAGTGCAACAGTAGAAAGAATATTAGAAATTCAAAGTGTATGGCACATAACAGACTTAATGCTTCTTGTTTCAAAATACTTTTATTATACTTTATCATATGGTTAATTATCTCTAATGTGCTTGTTGTAGAAGCAATTCCACAATAATACTAAACTAGCTGTCTAGACACCTGGATTATAGGTTAATACATGTATTGGCTACTATGTGTCAGGTAGGTGTGAGGGACATAGTAGTGCATTAAAGAGACCTTCTGGCCAGTCTACCAGGGAAGAAAGACATTAGACAAATATTAAAAAGAAATATAAGTGTGCACAATGCTTTGGAGGTAGTCTACAGAGAATGTATCTAGAAACTTAATCTATTATGAGGTAATCAGAGGTTTCCTCAGAGAAGGGATATTTAAGCAAAGACTTGGAGAATGAACCAAGACTAGAGGCTCCATCACTTAGTTGTTGTAACACTTAAAGTAAGGTGAGGAGTCAGGAAATAACACTAGAAGCCCATAATATCTAAGACACTGGGTTAGGCATTTAATACATAGCATATTTTAATTCTTACAACAATTCTGTGAAGAATATCCTGTTAGTCCTAATTCATAGAAAGGACAACTGAGGCTCAGAGATTAAACAACTTGCCCAGTGTTATAAAATTTAAGCGGTAGGAAGGAGGATCTAAAATCATCTGTGTAGTATGCCAAAAACTGCTTTCTTCCCAATACAGCATGCTGTTTCTCATTGCTTGAATATGCCTCAGTTTTGGTTGCTTATCTGTAAAAAAGGGACAGTACTACTTGTCCTACCTGACCAGGGTTGTTATGTGGATCAAATTTAAAAAAAAATACGTGAAGGTATTTGTGAGTATCAAAGCAATATACAAAGGTTAGGGATTATTAGTGCATGTTAGTGAGTAACTACCCTTAGATATAACCACACAGTATGTTAATGAATTTAAATTTTACCTGAATACAAAGCATCAGTTACAAGGAACTTGTAAGTAACTATGGTAGACAAAAATGGAAGTGCAGTTAATGATGCATATGTCTTCAAAGCATCATATTTAACCTTGAAGCAGTGTCTCAAAATAAAATTTGCCAATATTCCAGAAAAACTAGCTGTTGTTCCGAGTGATACTGTTCCAGACATATTTAAGGTCCTAACAGGAAAAACAAAATTAAGTTTAACATAATATTATTGTAATGGATATATCCTTTCCTCAGTAGTTATTTGTTATTATGTATGTACTCAGCATCAAATGTTTTTTGAGCACTTACTATGTGAAAGATATTTTCTAAGCACCAAGGATGAGGCAATGAACAAAGCTAAACAAAGAAAAATAAATCCTACCCATCATGGAACTTGCAATCTAATTGGAGGATATGATTTTCTTCTGGAGAATATTTAGAGTGGTTCTAGAATGGAGTTCTTTTTTTTTTTTTTTTTTTTGTGGTGCCGGGGATCGAACTCAGGCCCTTGTGCTTGCAAGGCAAGCACTCTAATCACTGAGCTAAATCCCCAGCCCAGTTCTTTTGTGTCTATAAGTACATATAAATATGTTCTAAAGAATCCAAATTTTAAGAGATAGCCATTTCCAAGAATACTTTTCTTTCTTAAAAAAATTAATTTGGGGCTGGGGATTTAGCTCAGTGGTTAGAGTGCTTGCCTAGCAAGCAAGCTTAAGGCCCTGAGTTCGATCCCTGGCACAAAAAAAAAAAAAGAAAAGAATTAATTTGTATAAAGTCATCTAGAAAAAAAGTCTTTACATTTGGTTAGGATGTCTAGAAAACAATTATTTCTTAATTAGCTCAAATTTAACTTGTTCATGACTCATCAAACTTCACCCAAAGAAATATGACAGATTCTGTTTTACTTATTTTGATTCACACCTAAACCCTAAGAAGATAATTCTAAGAAACAATAGCAATAGAAAGGATCTGTAAATAAAGTTACTGACTCCCACTCTGGGTATGACTCTTACTTGTCTTTTCTAAGATACTCGAATTTTTTTTCTATGATTTCGATGACCATTGGTCTTCTGAATTTTGCATCTCCTAGAGAAGGACTGGGCTGAGCATGTGTATATATTGCTGGCTTCATGCCCTGGAAAAACAAAATTCCACAGCCATAATATCGTGATTGCCTTAGTTACTTAGATATACCCTTCAGGTCTCTTAGCTGTGAGCCCCTGTAAAAATAAAAAAGAAAGTTAAATACTATTCCATACAATAGCACAGGGTAAACAGTCCCATTCCAAAAAAGGAGGGAAAAGAGAATAGAAAGGAATCATACCAAAGCATGACGGAAACCTAACTGGGCAAACAAGCCATGCTTTCCTTAACATGCATTTCCTTTTTGGTGAAACTGCAAACTTTTCACATGGGCTTTTTACTCCTGATTTTTACTGTAGATGTGTGGCTAAAAGCAGCCACGAGTACCCATCCCATATCCTGAATTTGGGGTGTTTTGGAATTTCCTCTGCTAGATTAATTAGTCCACTGCTCTTAATCTCAGTCTCCTGTAGACTTAGGACACGGGCAAAATGAAGACAAATTTTCTGCCAGGGTGTAATACACATGACCTCTAGTCCAACTGCCAATGGAGTCCTTGTTCCCAACTGAAACGTCCTGAGCTCAGCCTTTACTGCCTGCATTTTTTTTGTTTTGTTTTGTTTTGGTGCTGGGGATTGAACTCAGGGCCTTGCACTTCCTAGGCAAGCACTCTAACCACTGAGCTAAATCCCCAACCTCTTTACTGCCTGCATTCTTGTCAGCATTCTGGTCTTCAAAAGTCTGGCTAGAGTCCCCCATCAAACTTGGCTTACAGTAATCTCCAAACCTTTCTAAAGTCCTGCCAAAAACCAGTTCCAAAGGCTTCTAAACCACATGGTCAGGTAAAATTATAGCAACGCCCTCACTTCTCTGGTACCAGTTGCGGTCTGTCTTTCTTGTCACTGGGACAAAATACCCGATACCCACAATTTAAAGGAAGATAGGATTATTTTGGCTTACAGTTTATGTCCATAGTTGGCTGACTTCAAGGAAGAAACAGGATGGCAAGGGGCTATGGCACTGGAAAAAGTTGCTCAACCTGTGGCAGCCAGGAGCAGGGAGCAAAGGGAGGAACTGGGGAGAAAGATATATCCTTCCAAGTCACTCCCCTAGAATCCACTGATAAGTAAAATGCTTTCATGTTCCAATCACCTTCCAAAAGCCCCACCTCTGAACACATGAGACTTTTGGGGACATTTTGCATCTAGACTATAACAATTATATTAGTATTAAATAAAGCCTCATAAAATTATACAGATTCAGATTAAAAAACATTTAGTCTAGTACCATACCAGGTACTCTGTCATCTGCTTTCAAATATTTTAAGTGAATGATCTAATAAAATCAACATTTACTGAGCGCTCACCTTTTAGAAACAGCTTTTTGAGTCACACAATAACTGAAAAATCAGTTAAGATAATGATCACCTCTATTTTTACAGATGAGAAAATCCACATTCTGAAAGTTTGACTTACATGAGGACTTAGTATAGAAGAGTAACTTACTGAGATTACTAAGATACTGATACTGAGGTTTTTTTTCTGTATAGTTTTTCTCAATCATTCCAAGAAAGTAGCTAGTCTCTCCCTCTTAACAGTATCTTTTCATTGACTACTATCTCTGTCTTCTGTCTCTCATGAAAGACAAAGCTGATTTTGGAGATTATGCTGAGTTTCCTGGTGAGGCAACGAAAAGCAGGATTTGCTTTGGAGAATAATGAGAGAAAGTTGGAGACAGGCACTACTCTAGCCTGGTAAGAGCACTAGATCATAGGTACCTTGGTTTAAATATTTTACACATTCAGTTCTCTAGTAGCACCTGAGGCAGAAGCAGGGCCTTGCTCAGAAATAGGTATGTAGTACACCATGGAGCCTTGACTTACAGCCCTGGGCCATGGGAATGGAAGGTTCCTGTATTCCAAATTGCAAGTGTGATGAGTAGACCACTGCCCACATTTAAGACATTCAGGAACCGTAAGGACTTGGCCAGTAGCATCTTATAAAAACCAATGAGCTTAAAAAAGCAAAACAAATTTAAAAAACAGAAAAGAAAAAACAGTCTCAGAAAGGATCATTTCTGATGTTTTGATCTAGGTAAGACTCTGGGGTCTTTGTGAAAAGTCTTTTAATAACATTTGTTAAGTCTTTCACCACTCTGGCATTAGGGAGTTTAGAATTGTGTTTAATTTCATTTACTTTTTTTTTTTTTAGTGCCGGGGATCGAACTCAGGACTTTGTGCTTGCGAGGCAAGCACTGTAACGACTGAGCTAAATCCCCAGCCCCGTGTTTAATTTCATTTAAACACACAAATGTGGACATTTCTTTCAAATCCAAATTTGTGGTTGCAAATGTTTACTTACTATATCAATAAGTGAAAGGTCTAGTGATACAAAGTTCAAAGCTTTTTATTCCATACTTCAGATTAGCCAATAAATTGATCTAAAAACCTAAGACTCTTCACAAATTACACCAATCTTCATTCCAACAATTTTTCTAGTCAAGGTCATATACCAAATCTCAAATTTTAGGAGCCCTAGGCAAGAGGATTAGATTAGGCATAAGGAATACACGATAACTAGTGGTTCTCAGCCATTAGTATGAACAAGAATCACATGATGCATTTTTTGGAAATACACTCTCTTGAGCTCCCTCCTGAGATACTGGATTCAACAGGAATAGGGTGAGGCCTAAAATCTCTATTTTATTAGCACCAAGGGTTTCTGAGATTGTAGTCCATAGATACACCTTTAACTAGTTAATGAAAGACCAGTTCATCCACAACACATGATAAACACACAGAAAATTAGAGATCCTTTGAGTTTTATTCAGGAGTTACATAATTAGTAATAATTGTCAAGTTTCTTACCCTGCATCATTACAGGACTTTAGTCAAGCCAGTTCAGTCTTTAAAATATCTGGGGAGGATGGGGGGAAAAAGGGATAAAGCTACAAATTACCATTTTTTTCAGGGACTAGACTTAATCTTTTGCTTCTTCCTGTTGTCCAAATAACAAGTGGAAAAGAAGACAGAGTAATACTTAAAGGAGAGTCTATGAATAACCAGTCTAGTATACTATGAAAGCAGATATTAACATGATGAACAACCAGAAAACTTAAATTTTTGTTCTGCTGTGATCAATGTCTTGTAACAATCACCTACCTAGTGTACACCCTCAGCTCTGTAGAGAGGCAAAAAAGACCCACTCAGGATCCTGATTACAGGACAGTAAATACTGAAATAATAAAAATAAGATAACAAATATTTATTGACTTAGTCCTTACAGGACATTGTCGAAGTATTGACTGTTTTCATCCCTCTCTTTATTTAAGCAGATTGACTAGAAACTTTCAGAAAGACTTCTTTTGTCTTGCTGGAGATTAAACCAAGGGCCTCCTGCATACTAGACAAGATCTGTACTGCTAAGCTAGCCACCTCAGCACCCAGAAAGTATTAAAGTGTAAAGATTTTGCTACAACCAATATTTTTCATATAAAAATTAACTTGTTCAGGCCAGGCATGGTGGTGCATGCCTGTAATTTCAGCATTTGGGAGACTGAGGCAGGAGGATCAGCAAGAGTTCGAGCCCAGCCTGAACTACACAGCAAGTCCCTGTCTCAAAAACAAAACAAAACGACACAAGACAAGACAAAACAAAATTAATTAGTTGAAGGCCACTCAACTGTTAACCATATTTGTACCAGTAAGGGTGTATTTATGTAAGTTCATAGTTTGCAAAGCATTTTACGGTTGTGTTGTGTCTCTTTTTTGCTGTTGTTGTTTGTTTTTTCTTTTGGTTTTGTGTATAATGTTTCTATGTGTATTATTTCATCGGACGTTCACAATTTTATTCAACATTTGCTCATCACTTATGGAGTATCTGGAGTATGCAGGACCTTTGGGTAATCAAGATATAGTCAGTTGTTCAAACCAAGCAGGAAGTCAAGACAAATGACGAGAATTAAAGACAGAATGCAGGTGTCATAAAAAAAAAAATGAAAGAAAGAAAAATGAAATTTAGCCACGGTCTAGTGTGAGAAGTGACATTTAAACAAGTATCCGAAAGAGGAGAATTTGGTGCAAGTTGAGAAGAACAGGAAAAGAAGTACTCCTAATTGAAAGAATGGCCTGTACAAAGGTCTGGAAGCAAGAGAAAGCAAGTTACAGATCACCTGGAATTGAATTCTCCTACTTTCTGTCCGCTTTTTCTCCTTATCAACTGGGGACCTGAATTAAACCCTATATGGACTAGCAGCTGTTCTCTTGTTCAGATCTTTCACACGTATCATCTGAGCCGAGTTGGCCAACACGTTCAGGTTCCAGAAGTCACGATCCAGACCACCCCGCGTTTTCTCCTACCTTGTGCGCTTCTCCATCTCCCACTGACACCAGACCTGCATCCTTCAGGTCCGCTCCAGCTTCTCGCCTGAGCGCCGCCATCTTGGCAGCTCACGTGACTCGCGGGCGGGCTGGACCCCAGAGCGCCTCGGGCTGGAGGCGGAGCTGGCCGAAGGCTCCTGCCTCTCGCCCTCAGCCGGGTCCGCCCCCACCCAGTCAAAAGCCGCGCCCTCCATCCCGCCCGAGATTGGGCGCGGCGTCTGGAAATGCCTGCTACTCATTGGCTCTCAGGAAGCCCCGAGCCCGTGGGCCCGCCCTCTGCCAGCTGGGTTTCCTCCCGCTTCGATCCGTGAGCCTCGCTCCCTCGCCTTCCAACCTGAGGGGAACCGGGTGGTGGGAGCTCCGCGAAGCCGCTGCGCGCCTGCGTCTCCTCAGGGCGGCCCCGTGCTCAGGCAGCCGCCCCTTCGCCCCGGAGGAAGCTCACCCGTCCTACCTGGTCTATGTGTTTAAGGCTCTGGTTTCTCAGGCATCTCCTCAGAGCCTCCAACCCTCCGCCCAAGCGCTGTCCGAGCACCCCCCCACCCAGCCTCCCTGGTCTTTAGTTCCCTCTTATTCCGTCCTTTCGCCCTGCGTGGAAAGGGACCGCAGAGGAGTCCCCCACCCCAGGAAGACCCTTGTCTGCCAGCGTTTCCGGGCGGAGGGTGTGCGAGGAGGCCTGGCGCGCTTTTGTGCACGTTCCTTGGCCAGCAGTATCTCCCAGACCGGCCACCCCCGACCCTCCAGTCTCCGTGTCTTACAGAAGCCAAATTCGAGAGTTATATAATTTCTAGTGCTGCTGTTTCTCCTGCCTGAGGAGACACTTCATCGCGTGGAGGGTGCAGGACATTTCAGTGCTCTCCTATATAAGATCGGGGTTGGGCAGGGGTGGCCGTTGGTGGCAGAGAGATGTCTTGCCCTTTCTGCAAAAGGAAGGTGGGTAGTTTGAAGAGAGATTGAGAGAAAGGGTGGATGTGGAAGCCAAACAGCTGCACTCTTTCAGGAAATCGCGGACCGTTTTCATAGCGTATGTGTGCCTAATACTACTACAGCGTCTCTGAAAACACCTTTGGGGGAAGGTTTGGTTTCTCCTCTCGAACAGTCTCAGTGTTTTTCCTCGCCGGATAGGGAGCTGCTGGATGCGAAGAGATGGCATGATGTGAACGACTCCAGTGTGAAGAAATCTGCTTCGCCAACTCATCCTGCATCAAGTGCCCATTGAGTAGCACTCTCACTTTAATGTCTCCATGCCGAGGGATTGCTTTCCTTCTTTTCAATCCTCTTGGTTAATACATGGGAGGTTCAGAATCAGAGGGGCATTAAGGATCAAGCCTTCTGGGCTTGGAGAGCACAGAAGAAAAAAATGAAAGTGACAGCAAGCCGGATGCTGTCTTACTGAGGGGGTGAGATCTGGAACTTCTGGTCCATTAGATAGAAAGGGGCCTTTAAGTCTGTATTCTGCCCCAGAAAACAGTTCAAACTTCTGCACCTTTTAAAAGGCCAGAGTCAAAGAGACTTTTAAAAGTATTTTTTTGAAGAGAGGAGTTAATTTTTTTCTCTCAGAATTGAGGATTTTTGTCAACCAATTCATCATTAAATTTGATCATGTATAAAGTAGACAGATGTATAAATTTGGTTTGTGCCTTAATTGAGTTGGACTTTGGGCTTCCAAAAATGTCGCTTCCTGAAGAATTTTAGTAACATTTTCTATGCTTACAATAGTTTTCTCAGCTTTTAAAAAACAATCCATATTTCATAAAAATTAGAGAACTTGGAAAAACTCAAAAGTTATTTTTCTCTACACTCCGTGGGCAACACAAAATTTAATTGGGGGAAAACATACATCATTATTTTTAAAATCTGAAATAGAAGACTCAGCCTGGATTTAAAAACTGAACAGTGAAGTGGTTTGCAACAGTTACCTGGCTCGTGGCTTCAATCCAGCTAGATCCATCAGAGAGTTGAAAAGAGAGCTTGAGTCCTGTGGCAGTGGAAAGACTCGAGAATGCCAGTCAAGAAGAAAGGTGGGCTGTGTCCTAACGTATTATTTCTTTTCTTGGTTCTATTATTTATAATTTCACTTGCATTCCATTGGAAAGTAAAATTTTGCCTGGATTTGGGGTCATGTTTGTTGTAATAATAGCTTTTCAATATTACATCTGTCAGTAATATTTTGCTGTAGTAAAATAAGACTAATATTTGTAGACATTTGTAATTTCATAAATCAGGCTGTCTGTGTCACTATTTGTAATGAGAATAGGTTCCGTATTATAGATTTGGTATCTTCTTTACCTTGTTTTCTTAGCTTCTTAAAGTGTACTTTTAAATGATCTTTTAAATAGAAACTTGTACAGTGGAGCTCTTCCCCAAGGGTTTAATATTAATTGAGCTAGTTACATGGTTGCGAAAGAATAATTTTGTTGACTCTGGAAAAATTATAGCTTTATCATTTGATTAAACTATATTTCATATTTGGGTTTCACGTGAATCTTCACTTTTGTGATAAAGTGCAAGTTTGGTAACATGCTTTTTCAGGTACTGTACCTACTTTATTCAGTACCGTGATTGGCAAATTTTCTAAATGAGGCACATGCCTCTTTTTTCTCTCCTTTCACAACTTTTATTATTTAAAATTGATCAAGATTCAGTCTCTGAAACATAGTTTATTGTAGGTCAGACTCTAGGTGTTTAATTTAGCTTACATCTACTCCAGGTTAACTTTATTTCACAGGAGTCTAGACCAGACTTTTTTTAACCTGACATGAAAGTTGAGATTATAAAGAATTTCTGGATAGTTTTGAATCAAAATTTATACCAACATCCTTGAACTCTTCTGTGCTGGCTAACGTAGACCCAAAATGTTCAGTTATACGAGTTGTTGCAATGTGAAACCAGAGTCTAAACTGTATTTTAAAATGCATCCTGGTTCTTCATGGTGTTTAATCCTTCTACCTGTGGATCTGGAAGATGAATTGAGAAAAATTTTAGTCATTGAGATGCTTTTATCCAAACTGGTGTGTGTAGAAAGGGACAATGACATATAAAACTTTTTTTTTTTTTTTTTGATGCTGGGGATCAAATTCAGGGCCTTGTGCTTGCTAGGCAAACACTCTACCACTTGAACTAAATCCACAACCCCTATCCCCTATAAAACATTTTAAACACCAGTCATTTTGCTTTTTACACATTGGGCTTTCAGACTGGGATTGTTTTCTTCCTTCACTGCTCCTTATAATACCACTGAGGAAGTAAACTTGCCAAGATTTTAGAACCACAGTGTATCTAGATCTGACACAATTTGTTTATCTGGAACAAGAGTGGTTTGTGGAATGTAGCCAATAAGAAATATGGCTCTTTGATTTATTTAACTCAGTATATGTTTTTTACTATTTCTACCATTTCTTTACTTGGCCCTTTTTAGACTACCTCATTATCTTGGACTAGTAATTAAATACATTATATATTTGTGTGCAAGACAGAGAGAGAAAGGGAGAGAGAAAGAGGGAATGAGAATGGGAAGGGGAAACAAGAAAGAAAAGGAGAAAGGGACAAAAAGGTATGTAGGGTGGAAGAGGAGGAAGCACAATTGATTTTATAGGTATGATTTAAGCTTAAAATTTCCAAAACCAATAGACTGAGTTTCCTAAAAGTTTTCACCTTTACAGGAACTGTTACAGAAATTGATGAAAAATTACTGAAAATTACAATATGTTATGAAAAAGTATTATAGAGACTTCCTCCTTTGTTTCTTCTTCTCTTTTCTTTTTCTTCCTCCTTCTCTTCCTTCTTTGACAGTGGATTGACATAACACATCAAAATTTCAGAAGAAGCTGAGTGTAGTGACACATGCCTATAATTTCAGCACTGGGGAGGCTGAAGCAGGAGGATCACTGCAAGTTAGTCTGATCAAAGCTAGTCTGAACTACATAGTGAGACTTGTGTTTCAAAACAAAACAAAACAAAACAGGGGTTGGGAATTTAGCTCAATGGTAGACTGTTTGCCTAGCAAGTACAGGTTGATCCCCAGCACCACCCCCCACCAAAAATCCAAAAAGACAAAATTCTGAAAGAATCAACAAATTCTACTTTGCAAAACACATGTATATTTGTACTGTATTATACTAAAATATATGTCTTATGTACTTCACTTTATGAACTGATCTAGGGAAATAATTTATCTTATTTTTAATTTTAAAAATTGTTAGTATTAATAGATATATTTTGAATATTATAAATAACTAGCCAAACAAGTTATATGTGCATTATATTTTTAATTGGCTAAGCTTACTATCCCTATATACTTACTATCTATATCTGTTTCTATAAGAAAAAACATTTATTTTACCGTTTAGCCTAGACTTATTTTGCAGAAAGCACTGTCTTCTGCTATCCTGAATTATTTTCGCTTCACTGTTACATGTAGTGGATGTCAGGAAAGAGCCAGACTTAATGTGATTGATAACTTGCAGCTGTGGTGTGAAGTGAGACTAAGTGTGCAATCTCACTAAACCAGTCTCTAGGTTCTGTTCCTGACTGCTCCTGGATCAGCTGAAACTGCTGTACTTTAAACTTGGTCGTTTGTTTTAGGACCTTACTTTCTACCCCTTACCCTCCTTCTCATTTCTGCAGGTTTTGGTGTTATTAACAGAAGACTCTTCCATTTCTTCGTTAAAGACTTTTTTCCCTGAAACCTCCCCCCCGCCAGGATTCTGTTATCTACAGTAATGACTTTTTTCAAGTACTGTTATTTCACTTTTTTATTAGTACATGTTTGTAGTCCATGATGCTTACATTTATCATGTAGAGTTGGTACATGTACATAAGCACACCTTAATTCTTTTTACTTTGCCTTCCCTTTCTCTTCTTCCCTCTTTCCATCTTCTGGTCCTCTTCTCATTTGCAAAGTGACTTGAGTTGCTTCCAACACCATTAGGACAATAAAACATTTTATTTTGTGAAAATTTAAAGCTAATCTAAGATAAGTTGTATTAGCATTCTTTCTTTCTTTTTTTTTTTTGGTGCTGGGGTTCGAACTTAAGGCTGTGTGCTTGCGAGGTGAGCACTCTAACCACTGACTAAGTCCCCAAACCTATTAGCATTCTTGAATTTGATCCAAGATTATAGTGGATTGTAAGACTATTTCAATAAGACAACTTGAATTAAACTGACATGATTTCATATTAAGTCAATACAACAACAAAAGTTATTAATACTGTGTCCCTCCCTATATTTTCAGCAGAAGGTTGCTGTTTTAAGGATAGGATGTGCTTCAACAGACGTTTTTAGTGCAATATAACTTCATTTTTGAATATTTTTTCACTTGCCCTTAAATATATGAAAAAAATCATTGCTTTTAATACTTGAGATAAATGTTCATTTCATTTCTGTTTTTAAAAAATTGTCCAACTAGTATCTTTGAAGGATCTTTTAAACTGGTATCGTCCGGCTACCTGATGTTATTTTATGACACTTTATTTCCTTTGAATTCTTTTTTTGCAACTGTTTTTGGTGATATAATGGAGCATGTATAAAAAGATTTTTACTACTTACTGAAAATTCAATGCTATCATTTTCAATCATATCTTTCAGTTGTATCTTTCAAGAGGGACTGAAAAATATATCTTTAGAATTCTGATACATGATACTGTCATGTATCTATGGGCACCCTTGAAATTGAGATTTGGGGGGCTCATGGCTTTTGTTTTTTTTTTAGATTTTTATTAAAATTTATGAAAAATTACACAAACTTACAGGCTATTACACAAGCTTACATACCACAATACATTGTGCCTTTTGCTTATGACAGTAAGCAATGTAAACAACCACATAAATGAAGCAGTAAGTCACAACTACATAAAGTTACTATAATACCCAGTGTACGTGTCACTCATTTAAATTCGGGTTATTAGGTTCTTATTTTTAAGATATCATTATTGCTCTGGGTTCCCATTCCCCTCCCCCTTTGCCCCCTTCTTGTTCCCTTGAACCCTTTGTCAGTGTAGCGTATATCTAACACTTTGCCTTTTTGTATCCATTGTTTACTCTTTTCTTTTGTATGTATTTTACCTCGCTAAATGAAGGATACCATACGGTATTTTATGTGTTTATTTTTGACTGACTGTATACCATTTCTGTTTTTTTTTTTTTCTCAATGTGGAAGAGATCTTAGGACTATTTTGCTTATTCCTTCCTCTGAAGTTTTCTTCTTTTAATATTTGTTTCTAGAGCTTTGTGACTTTTATTGCAATAATTTATATTTGTCTCTCATTATCTGTATATATTCTTTCCATCTCTAGCTTTTCTTACCTTAAAATTTTTTTTCCAGTATGAATTAAGGGACAATTTACATCTGAATTTATTGACTTCTTGAGTGGCTCTTATCTCCCTTCTGCATACATTGTACCAAGTTTGTATGTGAACTTGCATATTTGCTATACCAGTGGTATTGTAGATAGTTACATGATTTTTTTCCCTTACGGCTAATAAAACTGAAAAATGTTAAGCCTTGGCTCTTCTCAGAAGGGATTAGAAAAAATAGTTATCAAAGATTTGCAATTTCTGTAACTCAAAGTAAAATAAGTAATTTACTGAAGATATTTTTTAGATTTAAAATTCTCAAAAAGATTCATCTTGACATTGAGAGGATTATTGACATTCATCTTGACATTGAGAACATTATTAGAAATCATAAAACTGTTGATTCTTGATATTGGAAAATATTCATCAATCTAGGAGGCATAAGGAGGGAGTATTCTGGCTAGAGAAATAAAATAATATTTTTGTGTTCAACTACTGATTAGGTATATGCTATGAAGCAAACAATAGGAATAGAGGCAAAATGATCTGGTAATTGATTTTATTTATGTACTGGGAAAGTATGCAAATGATATACTAATGACTTGATACAATAAGATGTGTGAACTTCTGGGTTTAGGGAAAACTGCTCAAGTGTTCCATTCGTAATAGAATATTTGATTTTTTTCTTTAGGCTTGTTATTGCTCACTTTCTTAGAAAAATTTATTCAGTGAGATGTGTGCAAAACATTGGATTTTTAAAACATTGAATTAAGGCATTTAATTCATTCGTGCCTCTCAACAAACACCTCCCCCATACTATACAACATTTGATTCACTAAACTGTAAGAATACTCTTTTTAATTATATATTTTATATGTTCTTATTTCTTAATAGTATAAGGGTGAGTTGTATAACATTATATTTATTTATTTATTTGTTTTAATCGAGGGAAGGCTATCTGTTTCCTTGGTACAGTTCCTGCTCAGGAATCTGTGGCAGCCAAGACATGAAGGCTTTGTAGCCTCAATGTAGGTTGCTTTGTCAGCAAAGGATCATGAGTTTTACCCAGTCTTTTCTGTCCATTCAGTCATTCTGAATTCCAAGTAGTAAGCTTTCTGCATGGGTTCAATTTTTAGTAAGTTTCTCAAAGCTATTTCAAGAATTATAGCCAGATCACCTCCATTATGAAACAGTTCTCCTGACCCCATTTATTTTAGGCTCTAAGATCAGAGAAATGATGTATTATAAGGTAGAAATCCTGTGAAAATGAATTATTAAATTTAAACTTCGAAAGAATATCGGTAAGATTTTGTATCCTGTTTCTTCTGATGACACCATCTCGCTAGCCACTAAGGATTTCACTGTGTTAGAGTAAGATTCTCAGCTTCTTTTGGGGCAGGGGCTGTCATTTTGAAGTGTGGTTATATCGTTACCATTGAAAGTGCGGTGAGACTTGGAAGGAACCTATTAGATTCTAATCTATTGAAAATCCTCCACAGGTAATAAATAAGTTAAAATTATCTTAAATGGTAAAGTCATGTATGTATTTAAGATATTAGCTTTACTTCTATTTATTTATTCCATAATTGGTCCATCCCACAAGAATTTTTTTTACCTGCCAGTCATGGGTCAGGTGTTGTGGCAGATGTGTGTTTTGCAGTGGCAAAGGCTATTCGGTCTCTGCCTTTATGATTTGTAAAATTTTTCAGGGAGGCCGTTGTGGAATAAATTGTAATGTTTGTTGATATTAATACACTATGTCATGGAGACAGATAAGGACTCGAGCCCATCTAAAGAAGATACGATATTTAAGATGAGATAAAATGTTGAGTAGAAGTTGATTGTCAGTGTAGGAATGGCAAGATGCTGTTTCAGATCATTGTTTTCTTTCCTTGACTTATAGCATCATATTCTATGTAATCATTATCATCATCATTATCGGTAATAGTGATACAGTGGAAAAAATTTAGACCAATAGTTAGAAGACCTGGCTACCAGAAGAAAGGACAAGATCAGAAGTCTTATAAGTTTAAGTACATAAGAAATGTCCATTTATTTTCTACATTTCAACTTAGTTTTTAGTTTTAGTCACTGAGTAATGGAGAAAATAATTCTAATCTATCAAGAGATGGAGGGAGCAGGGAGAGGAAGGGAATGCAAAAAGAGTGGAGCTGTATTACATACATGAACCAACTCCCCACAAGGAATGTAATCACTGTGTACTGCCAGCATGTACTAATAAAAAATAAAAACTGAAAAAGAAAACAATAATTCTAATCCTATTTGAGGTTTTTCTTACTTCACTAAGGTTAGGGTAGGATTTCACCAGGAATGGGAGGGGGGCTACTCTGGTCCGTGATCATCTATACAGGACAGCTTACCTCTGAGGTATGAGTTATTGTGCCTAGATGGTTCTTTCTGGACTGGCAGAGATTTACTACTTCCATATCATGGACTTCTGTTCCTTTCTAGAATTTCTGATTTCTATGTTTCTGTTTACTTGGATGTATTATGGTGCCATTCCTCTAGGGTCTTGCTGCCTTTCCGGGGAGGCCTCACGGTAAGCAGATCCTAGATTCTTGCTGCCTCGGTATGCAGGACTTTCTCTCTATTATTATTATTATTATTATTTTTCCAGCTGTGAAAAAAACCTCTTTCTAACCAAGGGAGTGGCTAAGAGAAGTCACTCTCTTTGCCCGTATCTGAGAATCTCTTTCATCTCTGTGCCAAACTCTTATTGTGAGGGCATAGGCTTTTGGAAAATAAAACTGAAATAAAATATCCCTTCTTTTTTTTTTTTTGTCCTGACATATATCTTCCTAGAGGTAATAAAGTATTGAATCTGTTATCTACTTGAATGAGAGGAAAAGAAATGGCAAAATGTAAGGAGAGAAAAAACTTACTTTCTTAAAGTGGTCTTCTCCCACCTGTAAAATTTAGGTGCCTTTTGTTGATACCACCTGATGACCCGTAAATGTCATGTGGTGTTTCTGAACTTTACTTTCCTTTTTAAAAATGAGTATGCTATATAGCTTTCCCCTTCATTATATGAGGTTTCTTTTCCTCTATAAAAATACATATATGAGCTTCACTGTTACAAAGCTAGTTAGTGTTAGCATTAGGACCAGAAATTTGTCCAATGCTCTTTTCACTTTGAGGTGTGGTGTTCTTTGAAAAAAGGAATAACACAGGGTAGTGAAAGGGAGCCCAGGGTGGAAATTTAGTTTCTACCATCAGCTGTCTTAAGTTATGTAAAGAAAATAAACCCATTGAGTTTTAAATTCTTCATTTTAAAGCGTAAGTGTACTAATAATACCTCTTAGGATTATTGTGAGGAGCAAATGAAGACACATGTAAAAGTTTGTAAATAAGAACGTGTTACAGAGATGCTTATGATCAGAATACTTTTTGGGGAGAGGGGACGTCTGAGGAAGAGAAAAGTAATATTCTGAGTCAGTTCCTTTTCATCAGTGGTATGGAGTTGGCTTCCTTGTCAGCTTCTGAAGTGACCGTGCCCAGTAATGGCAGTGACACATCTGATCACAAATATAAAATGTCATACCATTAAAACAATTTTTAAAGATAATGGTGACATTTCTGATGGGTATTATTTCTTTTCTATAGATACTAGAGTAATTTGTAAAACCATTGAATATATACAAAATGATTGCAGTCTCCAGAATCTGCTTCTAGTCTGCTCCCCACCTCCCTTTTTGAGATAGGGTTTCACTTGTGTACTTCAGGCTGTCTTGAATTCACTCTGTAGCCCAGGCTGGCCTTGAACTTGAGATGGTCCTCCTGCCTCCGCCTCCTTAGTGCTGGGATTCCTGGCATGCACTGCCATGCCTGTCTTTCCAAATTTTATTTATTTTTCTTCTCTTTTTCTTGTTTGTTATGACTGGAGTGATGCATATTTCAATACATACCTAACTGACAGTTTCACTTAGCAGTTTGCTATCATCCTACTTTCTTGAGCAGTTCTATAGAGAATTTGAAGTATGAATTATCTGAAAAGGATAATGTAAATGCACCATTTTATACTAATGCATTTTTGTTTCAATAGGAGAAATATCCTGATCAGTAGGTGTTTGCAAAACTATATTAAGTTGGGGGAGGTCATCATTACTGAGTATAATTACAGAAAAAAGAAACTCATGATTCTCCTTCAAGAAGCCAAATTGCCAGATGAAATCATACTTACAAGTATGAGCTTTGGTGCCAGATAGACCAGAGCAGTGGTGGTGAACCTGACGTGTGTCGCAGCGGGCATGCAGAGCCCTCTTTGTTGGCAGGGAAGACCAGTATATGAGTTGTTTTTTCTAAACTAAAACTTCAGTATTCAGGTTTAATTGCATTGTAAACACTTTGGAATAAATAAATGTATTTTGAGTTGCAGTGCGGGCGCTCTAAAAGGTTCTTCACTGGATTAGAGTGTGAGTCCTCATTCCAGCACATACTGGTTGTGTAGCTTTGGGCAATATTCATGGTTTGGATCTTAACGTTCCCCAAAGGCCCATAAACTAAAGGCTTGGTTGTCAGCTTGGCAGTGTTGGGAGGTGGTGGAATCATTAAGAGGAACCTAGTAGAGGGTCATTGTAGTCATGCCCTTATAGAGAACGTTGGGACCCTGACCCCTCCTTTCTCTTCCGCTTTCTGCTGCCATAAAATGAAGAGATTTCCTTCACTACATGCTTTCACAATGATGTACTGCCTCCCATGGCTCAAAGTACTAGAACCAAGTGATCACGGACTGAACTCTCCTTTAAGTTGATTTTCTCAGGTGTTTGTCACAGTGATGGACAGATGCCTAACATACATAAGTTATTTCATTTCTCTTCTAAATTTTCCTCACTTGCAAAATGTATTTAACAGTATTTCTTAGGATTCATGTGCTAGTTGAATAAGAAGATCTGTGCAGAATACTTGACATTGCTTAACAAATGCTAGCTAATGTTATCATAAAATGATACCTTTCTTGTGATGTCTTGAACTGTAAATTTTAACATTAAAATCTTCCTTTTGGGGCTGGAGATTTAGCTTAGTGGTTAGAGTGTTTGCCTGGCAAGCACAAGGCCCTGAGTTTGATCCCCAGCAAAAAAAAAAAAAAAATCATCTTCTATTTGATGACCTGGTACAAGAGTAATTTTTCTATTGGTATTCATTATTTATTTTCATATGAATATCCTTGGATTAGCAATACACAAAAAAGTAACATTAACCATAAGAACTAAGCAGTTATATAAACTTCTTATGACATTTTTATTTTCTAGTCAAGCCTAGTAAGTACTGATAAAAATTATGAATATTCAATTTTGCATTTATTTGTAAAAATGGAATGAAAGAAAACTTTTTTGTTTTTCTCTATATAGTGAGACCCTGTCTCAAAAAAAAATGGGGTCCCTGGGGATGTAGCTTAGTGTGAAGGCTCTGGGTTCATCCCCAATGCTGGGAGGAAAAAAAAAACCCAAACAAACAAACCAGAAACTTCTATGGGAAGGCCAAACTCATTAACATGGTATGTATGTGATCAACCTATTTCTCTGTAACCCTGACATATGGTACCTCATCATGACATTGTTACATTCTGGTTTTATTTCGTTAAACTATTCCATTTAATTATATTTACTTTCAGACTAAAATCTCTGAAGTTAAACTATTGTCTGTCTTCAATTTTGTGTTCCAAGTGTCTGAAACATAGTCAGATACTCAAATACTAGATTAATGAGTGAAAGAACGTTATCAGACTTAAAATGGTAGGACTACTTTATGAATATAATTTTATTTTTTAAAAAACACATGAAAATTAGTGGTTCGCTACCTTAGATTCTAGAATTCAGTGATATAATTTATATCTGGTTGGTGAGTTTTTAAAAATTTTCCATAGAAATATGCTACTCTAGTTTTGGAGGATTAAGAGTAATACTGTGGAAACAATACTATACTTGGAATCAAAAGCATTAGGATTAATCTCCAACTCTGTTATTTAGTAACTCTGTGATGTTGGATCTATGAATTTCACTTTCATGTATAATAGACATAATTTCTCAGCGTTGAGAATCAGATAATATAATGCATGTAAATTTTTTTTCTAAACTGCAAAGAGACTGAATAAATTTGTGCAAAGGCATTTCATTATTCTAAATGCTTCTATTATACTTTGATCTTAGATTCCTAATGATACCAGTGTGTAGTTTATAATTCTTCCATTTTTAGCCATGGCAAATGATTTTATGTGTTAACCTTTTGTTCTTTCTAAAACTTCATTTGCTGGCATTATTGCTATTCACCGTTTCAAATTTAAATTACCCATCCCAAAATATTTTATAACTTTCTCAGTGCTATTTAAAACCAAATATAATAGGTTGAGCCTTAATTAACAGACATATGATTACCTACAATGCCAATTATGTAATATTCTCTATCCTTTGATTGCATATTTCATGCACAAGTTTTTCATTTAAAAAAACAATACTCTTCCATTTACTTGTGTGGCTACCCTCAGGTAGTCCAAAATTAGTTTCTTTCTTTAAATAAATTCAGGAGTAGATTTTCTGGGGTTGGGAATTTAGCTCAGTGGTAGAGTACTTGCCTAGCAAGAACAAGGCCCTGAGTTTGATCCCCAGCAATGCCCCACCCCCCAAAAAAAGTAGATTTGCTTTAACGAAGAAAGTGGAAGATTGAGGCAATTCCATCAATGCATGTGAAAAATTCTCCACTTATACTTGATTATTTGAACTTAAATTATTAGCCCTGATTTGTTTGGATAATTCTCTTAATTTGCTGCTTTATTCAATTTATGGAGATGTGGCTAGGGTTTTTGACTTGTATAATGGATTATTGTCATCTTGCTTGTTTAATTTATCATCTTTCTACAGCTGATTAACTTTGATTAATTTTTTTAACTCTGATTTTAATTTTTATTAATCAGAAATAAAAATTTAAGTAGAGGGAGTTGAAAGGCATAATGGAATCCACACCAGGTGATAATCATTGTCAATAATCAAGTGAAGCATAAAGGAGCAGCCACAATTCTGAGAGACTTGATCATATATGATCAATTTTTTCTTATATTGTAGCATTTTGTTTTGCGTGTCATATTTTTCCCATACAAAGATGAGAGGCATAGTAAAATTTGCTAGTTTAGAGAATATCTGTTTCTAATCAATACTATTTTTTCCTTGGATATTTGCTCAATGAATAAGTGAAAGTCCCCTCACTGAGCAAATTGTATTTTAGGTGTGATTATGGGATAGCTATTAATACAATATTAAGGAATTTTCCTTTACAAGAATAAAAGAATAAAACATTACCAAGAATGCCACCAAAGTAAAAAAGATTTTAAAAGTCATAATGGAGTGGGGGGTGGGGAGGAAGAGAGAAGGAGCGAGAGAAAAAGGAAGAGACAGAGATCAGAGAAAGAGAGCAGAAGTTGTCTGAAACTTAGTAGGTTTTCAAGAAAATATCTGTTTAACAAATGAAGGAATTAAAAAGACTAAAGCTTTAGGCATTAATGATAGTGTGATTAGAGCCCCAAAGTGCAAATAAGTACTGAGGAAAGTATGGTATAATTATGGAATTATTACAATAGTAAGTAGTAGGTAGGAATAGGTTATAATATGAGGTCAGTAATCACTATTATTTCAGAGAAGCTGCTGATTGCTTTATTATTGACAATATGGGGATTAAAATATTTCTTCCTGATCCATCTGTCTCCGACCTTACACTCCCCAACCTCTGAGAGCTACCATTCTATTCTCAATTTCTATGAGATCATGTTTTTAGATTCCATGGATGAATGAGATCATGTGGTACATGCATTTCTGTGCCTGGCGTACTTCTTTAGCATAATAACTTCCAGTTCCATCTATGTTTACATAAATTACAGAATTCCATTTTTTTTTTTACAGTTGAATAGTATTCCACCGTGAATGTGTACCACATTTTCTTTATCCATCAGCTAATGAATGCATGGGTGGTATCCATTGCTTGGCAGTTGTGAATGGCATTAGTATTACAGTGAACATGAATGTGCAAAGCCTTTCTGACTTAATGATCTAATTTTCTTTGGCTATATACTCAGTAGTAAGATTGCCAGATCATATGGTAGTTCCATTTTAAATTTTTTGAATAATGTTCGAAGTATTTCCCATAATGGCTATACTAATTTATATTCCTACCAACAGTTTTCAGGGAGTCCCTTTGCTCTGTATCCTCACCAACACTTGTCATTTTTAGCCTTTTTTATAATAGCCATTCTTACGGTGGTGAAGTGATATCATTTTAGTTTTCATTTAACAATTTCTTGATGATTAATGATGTTGAACATTTTTTTCATGACCTGTTGGCCATTTGTTTGTCCAACATACAAATGTTTGTTGAGGAATGTTTATTTAGATCTATTGCCAGTTTTAGAATAAGTTTATTTGTTGTTTTGGTGTTGGGTTTTTGGAGTTTCTTGTATATTCTGGATATCAAACCTTTGTCAGATACAACCCTTTGTCTTTTTTGTGTATGTTTCCTATGCTTTCGGGGTCTTTTCCAAAATGTCTTTGCTCATTCTAAAGTTGTATTTTCCCTGCTTTCTTCCATCTTCTTCCAGTAGTTTCATGTCTTATATTTAAATGTTTGATCCATTTTGAGTTGCCTCTTGTAACTGATAAGGGATGGGGTCTAGTTTCATTCTTCTCCTTGTGGGCATCCAATTTTCTCAGCATATTTATTGAAATGATTGTTCTTTTTCCAATGTGTGTTCTTAGCACCTTTGTGAAAAATCAGTTTGGTGTAGATGGATGGGTTTGCTTCTAGGCTCTGTATTTTGGCCTATTGGTTGATATGTCTGTTTTTATGCCAGTACCATGAGGTTTTGTCTATTATTGTTGTAGTATGTTTTGAAGGCAGGTAGAGTGATGCTTCCTGCTTTGTTCTTTTTGCTCAGGATGGATTTGGCTATTCAGTTAGTTTTTTGGTTCCATATGAATTCCAAAACTTTTTTCTTTAATTCTCATGAAGTCATTGGTTTTGATAGAGATTGTGTTGAATTTGTAAACCACTTTGAGTGGCATGGACATTTTAACAATATGGTCTTCCTGGCCATGAACATAGGATATCCTTTTACTTTTCTGTGTCCTCTTCAATATTTTCATTAAAGTTTTACAATTTTCATTGTAGAGATCTTTCATGTGTCAGGTTTATTCCTAAGTATTTTTTTTTTGTAAATGCTATTTCTTTCTTGATTTCTATCTCAGAGAATTCACTATTGGGATATAGCAATGCTATTGATTTTTGTGTGTTGATTTTATATCCCACAATGTTGCTAAATTCATTTATTTCCCTAATTTTAGTGGGGTTTGGGAGTTTTCAATACATAAAATCATGTCATTTTCAAACAGTGACAATTTGGCTTCTTTTCCAATTTGGATGCCCTTTTTCTTACCTGATTGTTCTGGCTCGGACTTTCAGAATGCTGTTGAATAAAGATGGCTAAAGTGGGCATTGTTTTCTTGTTTCAGATCTTAGAGAGAAAGCTTTTAGCTTCTCCTTATTCAGTATAATATTAGCTGTTGGCTTATTGTTAATGTCTTTTATTAGACTGAGGCATGTTCCTTCTGTACCTAATTTGTTCAGCATGACTTTTCTGTATCTTTTGGGATGATCATATGATTTTTGTCCTTCATTCTGTTGATGTGGTGTATCACATTTATCGATTTGGATATACTGAACCATACTTTTATCCTTAGGCTGAATCCTATTTGGTGAATGTGATGTTGGATTCATTTTGTTAGTATTTTGTTGACAATTGTGTATCTATGTTCATTAAGGATATTGGCCAATATTTTTTTCCTTTGTGTGTGTGTGTGCGCGTGTGTGTGTGTGTGTGTGTGTATGTGTGTATTTGTTCTTGTCTAATTTGTACCAGAGTAATGCCAGCCTCATTGGATGTGTTTCAAATAATTCTTTCCTCTTCTAGTTTTTGGGCTAATTTAAGTAGAACTGGTATTAGTTCTTCTTTAAATAATCAGTTGGTAGATTTTAGTGGTGGAGCCATGTTATCCTGGGCTTTTTTTTTTTTTTTTGATGGGCGGCATTTCATTATTGATTCAGTCATGTTTCTTGTTATTGCTCTCATCAGGTGTTTTGTTCATGATTCAATCTTGGTAAGGTGTATGTGTCTAGGAATTTGTTCATTTTTTTCAGATCATCAAGTTTATTGGCATGTACGTAATAATAATAATATCCGATGGTATTTTGTATTTCTGTAGCATTAGTTGTAATACCTCCCTTTTCATATCTGATTTTTATTTATTAAAATCTTATCTCTTTTTTCCTCAGTCCAGGTAAGGATTTGCATATTTTGCTTATCTTTTTGAAGAACCAGCTCTTTGATTAATTTATCTTTTGTATTTTTAAAACATCATTTCATTTATTATTGCTGTGTTCCTTATTATTTTGGTCATTCTAATTTTGGATTTGGTTTGTTGTTTTTCTAGTTCTTTGAGATGTAGTGATGCATTGTTTGTTTGGGATCTTTCTACTTTTTAAATGCAGGCATGGATTGCTGTAAACTTCCTCGTAGAACTGCTTTTACAAGTTTTCATATTTGTGTTTTTGTTTGCATTTAAGACATTTAAAATTTTCTTCTTGTTCTATTCCTTGATACATAGATTACTCAAAAGCAAGTTGTCTAATTTCTATGTACTTATATAATTTCCAGAGTTTTTCTTTTTTACTGATTTCTAGTTTTATTCATTGTAGTCTAAAAAGATACTCAGTATGATTCCAAGTTTTAAAAATTTGTGAGACTTGCTTTGTGGGCTATCATAAGATCTGTCCTGGAAAATGTTTTATGTGCTGATGAGAAAAATGTGTAATTTTTAGCTGTTGGAAAAAATGTTCTGTTGATGTCTGTTAGGTCCATTTGGTCTAGGGTACTATTTAACTCTGCTGTTTCTTCATTGATTTTCTGGCTAGATGATCTGTCCATTGGTGAAAGTGACATAAAGTACTGAACCACTACTGTACTGAAGTCTCTCTTGCTCTGTTTAGGCCTGTTAATATTTGCTTTATGTGTTTGAGAATTCAATATTGGGTGCATATATATTTATAATTGTCATTTCCTTTTGCTGAATTGATCTCTTGATCATTATATAATTACTTTTCTTGTCTCTTCTTTTGATCTGGAGACTATTTTATCGGATATAGGATTGCTAGTCCTCCTTTTTTTGAATTTCATTTATATGGAATATCTTATTCCATCCCTTCACTTTCAGTCGCTGTGTATCCTTGGAACTGAAGTGAGTTTCTTCTAATCAACATATGGTTGGGTCCTTTTTTTTACCCATTCAATCATTTTGTGGCTTTTAATTGGATAATTTAATTATTTGCATTCAAGATAATTATTGATAAGTAAAGACTTACTATAGCTATTGTGCAACTTGTTTTTCAACATTATTCTTTTCTTTCTTTGTCTCTTTTTTCCTCCTCTTATAGTCTTCCTTTGAAATTAAGTGAATTACTCTAGAAATGTATTCTGATTCCTTGATTACTATTTTTGGTATCTGTTATAGATTTTTGCTCTGTGGCAGTAATGAGACTTCCATAAAGTCTTTTGAGTATAACAAATTATCTTGAAACAGTAGCACCTTTGCATGATTATAAAGATAAGAACAGATACTAACAAGCAAAATAACAACAGAATATAGATTAATATGAAAACTCAATTTACATTACATTTCTCCCCACATTTTGATTATTTTTAACTTTTTTCACTCTTTGAACTAGAGATATGATTTATTTACACACCACACTTACAATATTAGAGCATTTTGAATTTGTTTGTATAATTACTACTCTTACCAGTGAGTTTTATACTTCCCACATTTTCTTCTTACTCATTAACATTTCATCCTATCAATCTGAAGACCTTCCTTTAGCATTTCTCGTAGGACAGGTCTGGTGGTGATATATTCTGTCAGCCTTTGCTTGGGAATGTCTTTATTCTTTCTTAATTTCTAAAGGATAGCTTTGTTGGGTATGGTATTTGCAGTTAACAGTTTTTCCCTTTTAGTACTGTGAAAAATCTCAGGCCATTTTCTCTTGGCCTGTGAAGATTCTGTTGAGAAGTGTGCTGTTTGAAGAATTGGAACATCAGTATGCACTTTTTATTTCTTTTCTCTTGCTGCCTTGAGAATCTTCTCTTTATCTTTCATCTTTGAGAACATTGTTATGCGATGTCTTGGGGAAGATTTAGTTGTGTTAAGTTTTACTGGTGATCTTTCATATTTATGTATCTCGATAGTTTGAGCCCTTTAAGTTTAGGAAGTTTACTGTTGTTATTTGAGTACGTTTTCTCCTTTTTTGGCATTCTCAAGTCGTTTTTGAACTCCAAAAACCCAAATATTTGCTCTTTTAATACTGTCTCAAAGTCCTATAGGCTTTCTTCATTGCTCTTCATTCTTTTTTTTCTTTTTCTTTTTTCTTCTCTAACTGTGCATTTTCAGGTAGCCTGTCTTCAAACCTACTCATTCTTTCTTGTTTGATCTATCCTGCTATTGATTCTTTTTATCACATTTTTAATTTTACTGAGTACATTTTTCAGCTCAAGAATTTATATTTGATTTTTTTAAAAAAAATTCTTCCATCTCTTTAGTTTCTGTTACAGTATTAAAAATGTTTGTCTGTTTTTCCAAGCTGATTGATATTCCTCACCACATCAGTCTTAAAGTTTCTGAGTGAGAGTTTGCCTATACAGATTTCTGTCTCGTCAGTTTCTGGCACTTTATTTTGAATATCAGGTGAGGTATAGTTTCCTGAAAGGCTTTGTTGCTTGTTGGCTTGTTAGATTGTCTGGGCATTGATGGAATAGGTACTATATTTATTCTAGTGTTCCTAATCTGGCTTTGTTTATGCTGCCTACCTTTCCAGAAATTCTAAACTGGCTGCTTATATTCTCTAGGGAGAGAGTGTTATTGGGGAGGATATTCCAATATAGGTAGAAATAAAAGCACAAAAAAACATCGAGGTTAGAAAAAGTAGAGAACCTGTTTGTGTGTGTGTGTGTGTGTGTGTGTGTGTGTGTGTTGGGGGGGCTGTGGAAAAGAAAAGTGAGTAGAATAATCCAATATGACTGGGGTGCTATCTGTAATTGGAAGGTATAGAGTGGGAAATAGGACTGAAAATGTAGGCTGAAAATTGATCATGGGAGGGAAAATTCAAAGGTCATGTTCAGGAATCTGGACATTATTTTGCAGGAAGTAATTTTTTTGACAAAAGAGAATCACCCTACTAGGTGAACATCTGGTTGGCACTGTATTTGTTTTGTTTTGTTTCACATTTGCAGATTCTTTTGGCGCTCAGAACAACAGGAAATAAAAGTAAATTATTAAATTTGATATTGAGTATTATTAGCAATTTTATATGATAGTTTATGGAATTTATGATTATTATTTTGTGTCATGAAATTAGGAACACAGCTATAGAATAAATTAATGTTAGCTTACTATTTTTCTGAGACCATATGATAGAATTTTAAAATTATGTTTTTCAGATACTGACTATGCTTTATCATTACTGGAAGAATACTGCAACAAATTAAGAAAACCAGAAGAGCAGCTGTTGAAAAATGCTGTTAAAAAGGTGATGAGTATCTTTAAGAGTAGCTTATTCCAAGCTTTGCTAGGTATGTGTGATGAAAATATCTATCTTCTTAATAGTCAGAAGTGGGTTTAATAGTTTGGATTAAATGGTCAAAGAACTTGATTCATCCAAATTCAAGCTGGGATACTTTTCTTTGATACTAGAAGGGAAGAATTTTTTTCTTTTTTCTGATTCAATGTTTACCTAAAGAGGTGTTGTTATTAAAAGAGATGAGGCTAAATTACTGAAAAATATTAACATTGAAAGAATACTTTGTATAGGAAGAAAAATTCGTACAGTTAAAAATGCTGAGTAGTTTGCTACATAAATTTGAGGACAGACTCACTAAAGAAGTTTCTTTCCTTGAGAAGGAATTGTCTAATATGAGAATGTTAGGTTACATTCTAATCAAAACTAAACTTTTGCTTTTGATACAAAATTAAAAACAAAGACTCTTTTCATCTTTCTTTCTTAGAAAAGTTTATGATCTAGGATAGAAAAATTAATTGATGAAAATTCAGTATTTTGGGATTCTTATCAATTTGTCATGAATCTAACCAAGTAATGGTTAACTTTATGTGTCTTCTCATATTTATTAAAGATTACAAAGAAGATAAAGGTTTATTTATGAATATCTTTATACATATATCTTTTGCATTTATGTGAAAGACTTTTAATTCTTCAAAATATTTTTTTAATTTAATCAAGAAGATTTATTGATACCTTTTAGATATACATCACGATCACATTCATCATAGTTAATTTGTACCTGTACATGATATATCTTGTTTTTTTCCACCCCTTCCCCATCTTTCCCATCAACTCCTCTTCCTCTTATTTACAACAGCTTTATTTACATTTTTCCATTTTTTCTTTGTCTTTTCTTTTCCTTTTCCCTTCCTTCCTTTCCCCCTCCTCCCTTCCTAGTTCTCTTTCCCATTTGAATATTTTCTTTCTTTTTCACAATATCTGTTATACATTTTCATCCTTACTTACATTTTTAGATTTTCTTACTCGAAAGACAATGTGATATTTAATCATGTATGTACGATTTATTTCACTTAAGAGTATGATCTCAAGGTGGATACTCCGTTTCCCTAGAAATGTCTGAAGTTTATCCTTTTTTATGGTAGAGTAGTACTCCATTGTATTAAAAAAAAAAACCACGTCTTTTTTTATCCATTCATCATTTGCTGGGCATTTGTGTTGTTTTCAAGATTTAGCTATTACAAACTGTGTTGCTATAAATATGGGTTTCCATACATTGCTGTGATATGATGATTTTAATTCTTCCAGGAAGATAACAAGAAGAGAAGAATAGCTGGGTCAAATGAAACCTCTAGTTGTAGTTTTTGAGGAATCTCCACACTGATTTCCACAATGGTTGGACTAATCTACACTCCCACCAACATTGAAGGAAGGTTCCTTTTTCTCTACATCCCCACCAGCATTTGTTGTTGGTTGATTTCTGGATAATAGCCGTTCTTTCTGGAGTCAGATGGAATCTCAGCATTGTTTTAATTTGCATCTCTTGAATGACCAGTGATGTTGAACACTTTTTCATACATTTAATTGCCATTTGTATTTCTTCATCTGAGAAATCTCTATTCATTTCAGATGCCCATTTTTGGATTTGGAGAGTCTGATTTTTTTGAGTTCTTTGTATATTCTAGATGTTAGACCTTTGAGGAACAGCTAAAAAAAAATTTTCCCACTCTGCGGGTTGTCTCCTCACTCTTTTGGAGATTTCTTTTGCTGTGCAAAAGCTTTTTAATAGGGTGTGATTCCAGTCGTTCTTTGTAGTATTTCTCTTGCAGTCTGGATTATATTCATAAAGTCTTCGCCTACACCTATGTCTTCAAGAGTTCTACCTATTCTATCTTCCAGCAAATTTAGTGTTTCTGTTTTAATGTTTAGATCTCTGATACACTTTAATTTTAGTTTAGTACATGGTGAGAGACGTGGGTCTAGTTTTAGACTTCAGCATGTGGAAAGCCAATTTTTCCAGCATCATTTATTACAGAGGCTATCTTTCTTCCAGTGAGGGTGTTTGGCTCTTTTCTTGAAAATGAGGTATTTAAATATGTTTGTGGTTGTTTCTGCTCTTCTAATCTGTTCCACTGATTCTTGGGTCTGTTTTTTTTTTTTTTTTTTTTCACCAGTACATGGTGTTTTTAATCACAGTAGCTTTATAGTATAATTTGAAGTCATGGATTGTGATGCCCCTGCCTTGCCTCTGAGCCCAGAATTAATTTTGCTATTCTTGGTCTCTTCTGGTTCCAAATAAATTTTATGATTTTTTTCTCTAATTCTGTGCAGTACGTTATCGGTATTTTGATTGGAATTGCATTAAATCTGTATAGAAATTTAGGAAGTATGGCCATTTTCACTATGTTGGTTTTTCTTACCCCAGAGCATTTGGGGAGAATAAGGGATATCTTTCCATTTTCTGATATCTCCTTCAATCTCCTTTGTCAGGGTACTGTAGTTTTCAATCCTTGAAATATTTTGAGACAAAAAAATCTAGCAAAAGATATCAGTAAATTCTTCCTCTGACAAACTCTGCTGACTAACTAAACAATTTTAAAAATTTCACTGAACAGAGTATATTTTATTTAACTAAATTAATAATTAATTAATTTTGTGGTGCTGAGAAACAAACCTAGGACTTTGAACATGGTAAGCAACAAGACTGTACATTTTAAAGAAATAACTGAGTCTACTAAACATTTTTATTGTTTTTTCAGGTTGATGGTTGTTGAATAGAAACTAAAGATAGGAATTTATTAAACTTCATTTTGGATATATTTCACCTGTTTTTATTATAAATATAGTTATTGATACAAACCTCAACTTTATGGTTTGAGTATAATTTTTAAAAACCATAAATTTTTGAGAAATCAAAAAATAGTTTATTGACTATAAATAGAAGTAAAGAGCTGTATAGGACCATTTTATGTACAGGTTAATTTCTTTGAAATATTTTATTGTGGTTGGTAAGAATTAATGACACAAATAACTGTAATCATCTTGGCTAGTATTCAGTAAAAACAGTTCTAAATGGAATGCTACAGAATTTAAATAAACATTGTCTGTAGAGAGTATTATTTTAGAGGAAATTTTCAAACCACAGATTTCTCAATTAAAAATTAATAGTGTCTTCTAAATGATAATTACTAAAGGCCATTAACGGAATGGCAGTGTATCTACGTAGATTTGTATGATGTGCTTAGTTAAGACTGGCTCTGTCTTTGCGAGCTTGATTTAGGAAGAGTATTATTGGATGATTTAGATAATTCTACTATGTTTTGATAATGTAGTTGTTTGATAACAGCATTACCCAGGGAATAAAAAGACACATGCATTGACAAAGAATTGCTTTTTGCCATTATTTTAATGAATGATAAATATCTTGGCTTGAAGCCTATGGTGTGCTTTGAATTTCTCTAGTGAAATGATAGACAATCATAATCTGCAAAAAGCTGTTATGTAAGTAATCCCACTGCCCAGATTTGAATGGGTAGATTTGTTTTAGCTGGCCTCTTAAAGTCATTTGGGGATAAATCAGAGTGCAACGAATGAAGCATTATACATCAAAATATAATTTTCTATTGAATTCTATGTGGGTAGCTAAATCCTGATTTCTGACCTATTATCTTTGAATGTTTGAGTGCTCTCATTGTGTATTTTCTTTAAGGGTCCAAAAAAAGTCATGTAGACATGTGACTCGAATAAGTTTTATCTTTGTAAACAGGTAGAGAGTTACTGATAAATTTTAGCATTTTAAAGTCTGTAGTTTGCTTTCTGTTTGAACCAACCATCTCCTACTCATCCCTCCTTTTTTGTTAGAAGTAATGGAGATGAATGGCTTCACCTGTTTTTTTCTGATCTTCAGCTAACCAGTACATTGAAATAATACCTAGCAGTAATCAAAACTAGCTACATAAATATAAGGCAGTGATAATTCAGACAAGCCAATACAAATTGATAGTAAAGTGAAGTAGTGTTACTGCAGAATGTGGTGTATTATTTACACTTGACCTGGAAACCAAAACCTCTTTCTACAGATGAAAAAAATCACTCTGAAAATAAGTTCTGTCTTCTTTTTGTAGTCCTTCATCATATGCTTAAAAAATTATATGTCTTAGATAATATAATTTTTGAAGACCAGAATTCTCTCTACTTAACTGTGGTCAGTATAACAGTGTGTAAAAACATTTTAATAAAAAAGAGTTCTGTGATAACATGGTCGGTTATAGGAAATGTATTGTATCTTTTCAATTTTTAAAATATAACCTTATTTGATTTTAAAAGTAATATACATTCATCTTGAAAATATTATAAAATGAAGAAAGTAAAATAACATAAAATCCATTTGTAATTTTATATATATATTTTTTGGTAAATATGATATCTGATAAGCATGGAGAATGATGAACTGTTTGATTAACTTTCTTTACCTTTACTTCCAGAATCCCTGTATTATTTGTTTTGATGTCCCATTCACCAATACCTGGCAGGGGAAAAATGCACTTTGAAATTTAACAATCAATGTTTGTTAATGTACAAAACAAGAAGAATATCTAAGCCATATGCTAAATGCTACACATTTAGATGTTAAGCTTACAGTGACATCTTGTGGTACTACTAAGGAAGAAATTTATCCAATGGTTAATTATAGTTTTATGATAATCACCATATTATCAACACTTTTCAGAATTTGAATATAAGTGAACTGGAATTCCATTGATGTTTAACAAATTAGATCTCTTTTTAATTTAGAATAGCTAAAACATTCATATTTTCAAGACATCGTGTTAGGTTATTTATTCTTATTTAGGCATGAAGGAGCAACATGGAACTTTTTTATTACTTTTGTTCTTCTCTCTCAGATATACTTTGAGAATTTAAAGATCTATATTACCACTATAATTATTTGTGAAAACTATTTTAATGTAACAGATCAGTTCATTTTCAGATATATAATATAAAGGTGTTTGTTTTTGTAACTTATTGAAAGTTATGAATTATTCTTGCTACTTATACAAGCATGGAAAGAACTACAGATATATTTCACAAATTTTAACTCCTTCTAAAACCTTATTAACCCTACTAATATAATTCGTTTCCTTATTTTTGGTATCTTATTTGAAGGGGAATGCTTTGGAAAGACTTACAATGGACATAAGGTGATAGTTTCTTTAAATTCCACCAAAAATAACCTCTTAGAAGAGGGTTCATCCTATTTCATGCAAGCTATTAAACTTTATGTGTCTGACATTTTTGTTAAAATATTTTTTGTTTCCATAAGGCTTAAGAAAACCCCTGTGGATACTTGAGGTGACTAGTGAGAGTTTGAAATAATGTGCTATATACTGGGATTTTTTGTCACCCTATTGAAGCCTTCTACCACTTCTCTATTTATTAGAAGCTTTAATCAATTCTTTCAATTATGCATCATCCCCTGACCTGCTCTCCCCTTTCCGTACTGAAGATCTAACCCAGGGTCTCACCCATGCTAGGCAAGCACTCTGCTGCTGAGCTACATCTCTAGTCCTCTCATAGGCTTTTCTTTGTATTACTTAAAGTGCTTACCTTATTGCTTGAAAAACTGAATATATTTCTGCCCCCTCAATAGTCTGTGAACATCTTTATGGTAGGGGTTGTACTTTATTAACTTTTGTGTCCCCAGTGTGGACCTTTAGTAATAGACTTTCAATAAATTTCTGTTTATTTTCTAAACAATTATTTAAAAATACTTGTTAGACATTGTGCATGAAGCATGCTAATATAACTGATATATCCTTAATTCTTTTGGCTGTTGAAATAATTTCAGGAAGTTGATCTACCAGGTTATTTAATTATAGTGATTATAAGGGTACAAAATAATTATGTGTAAGAGTCTTACCACATTTTAGAGTTAAAATGTGGTAAAATTCTCATACATTTCCCATTTTAGTAATTCTCATATAATATTTTTATTTTAAAATAAATCTATTTGAAAGCATCATAGCTACTTTGGTCTTACCTATTAATAATTATGTGTACCTTTTGTTACCTGATTATAAGGAAGTCAAGGAAGTTTTATAGATTATGGTGAGTGTAAGAGTCCATACAATTCTATGTATTTGGAACAACTTGACTCTGATCCTCTAACAGAGGTTCTCAGCATGATATTCTTGGACTAGAAGCACCAGTCACCTGTGAATTTGGTTAGCACTGTAAACTCTTGGGTCCGACCCCAGATTTCCTGAATCAGCAACTCTGGAAGTAAGCTCTGCAAAGTGTTTTAGTGACTCAGAATCAACTGAGACATGCTGACATTTGAGAATACGGGTTCTAAACAGTCAACATTTGGCCATTCAAGAGAAATGATGTAACTTTTCAGTATTATTAATGAACTTGGAAGAATATGATAGTGTTTTTTTTTATTCCTAGGTTTTATAAAGATTTGGTTTAGTCTTTAATGAGTTTAATGAACCATTATCATTCTGGGACATATCTTGAGTACTATGAAAATCCTTAAAATCACAAATATCATTATGGCATCTGATATTCCTTCTAAAATATGATAGTACACCTGAAACATTTAAATGATTTCCCCACTTTGAATACTTAGTGATAGTTTCTACTTATGCTTCAATGGATAATGAACAGCAAGGCTACAGTGAGATACTGCTGGCCATGTGGAAGAGGAACACCCAGTAGGCCTTGCTTGCTGCCACTCACAACCTCAAAGCATGTGCTCCAGTGAAATAAACTGCATGTTATCAGTCTTCAAATAAGTCTTGACTGGTTACACAGTGAATGAAAAATTCTTAGGTATGAGTGAGAAAATGGATCTCACTGGAATATGCATGAGATTTATGCTTTTAAAATGTCCTGTGGGAGAGCATCAGAAAATGGAAAGCTATTCCCCTCTTTCTGGATAGGCAGAACCAGTATAGTCAAAAGGGCCATACTTCCAAAGCTGATATACAGATTTAATGTAATTTCAATCAAAATACAAATAGCATTCCTTGCAGAATTAAAGACACAGTTCTGCCTGTCCATATGATCCCAAAATTTATACGGAGCCAGAAGAGTCCCAGAACAACAAACACAATCCTGGGAAACAAGAGTAAATCAGGAGGCAACACACTCTTGGATTTCAAGGCATATACAAAACCATGGTGACAAAAGCAGCATGGTACTGGCACAGAAACAGACATTTGGATCGATAACAGAATAGAGGATGCAGAAATAACCCCAGGCAATTTAGCTATCTGATCTTCAACAAGGAGGGCCAAAAACACACAGTGGAGGAAAGATGGTCTTCTTTAACTAATGATGTTGAGAAAACTGATTCTTCCCATGCAGGAGATTGAAACTAGACCCATATCTTTCACCATGTACTAAGCTAAAATAAAAATGGATCAAAAATCTAAATATTAAAATGGAAACTTAATCTGCTGAAAAATAAAATAGTTAAAACTCTTGACATAGACATAGGCAAAGGCTTTCTGAATAGAACCCCAATGGTACAAGAAGTAATATCAAGAATCAACAAATAGCATTGTATCAAATGAAAAAGCCTCTGCACTGAAAAGTAAACAATAAACAAAGAGAAGAGACAACCTACAAAATAGGAACATTTTTTTGCCAGCTACTCCTCAAAAGGAGGAACAATATCTAGACTATATAAAGAACTCAAAAAATTAGATCCCATAAAATAAAAGACTCAATAAAAAGCCAACTGAAATGAACAGATACTTCTCAGAAGAAGCACAAATGGCCAATAATACATGAAAAAATGCTCAACATCTCTGGCCATTGGAGAAATGCAAATTAAAACGACTTCAAGATTCTATTTTACTTCAGAAGATATCTTGACTATCATCAAGAAATCAAATAACAAATGCTGGCAAGGCTGCAAGGACTGGTGGTGGAGGCACCATACTACATTGTCACTGGGAGTGTAAACTAGTAAACTACTTTAGCAATCAATATAGAAATTCCTCAAAAAAAAATAGGAATTCTCTTTGACCCATCTACTGTCCTCCTAAGTACATATCTTTCTGAAAGACTTAAAGACATCATATTACAGTGATATATACATACCCATGTTTATAGCAGCAGAATTCATAATAACTAAGTATTGGAAGTGGCCTATATGTCTATCAACAGATTAATGTATAAAGAAAATGTGGGGATTTATACACAATGGTGTACTACTCTGCCATAAAGAAGGATAAACGAGTCATTTGTAGGAAAATGGATATACCTTGAGGCCATAGTATTAAGAAAAGTAACTCATACACACAAGTTTAAATATCACATGGTTTCTCTCATATGACAAACTCAAAGCAAGATAAAAGATAGGTAATGGGAAATAGGGAGATAGATCTTTTACAAATGGGAAGGGGACCAACAGATGGAGCAAAGGGATGAAGAAATAATTAAGCTGTGTTATGTGCATGTACCATCTCCTTATGATGAATGTAATTGTTATGTACTCTAAACATTTCCTAATAAAAAATAAAACAATAAATAAAATTTGAACTAGGGGTTGGTTAGGGTGTCACATTGGACCTACGTCTTTTTCAAAGTCTTTTTCTTACCTTCAAAGATTGAAGGTAAACTTGAGAATCAAGAGGTAAAACATAAAATGCGACTCAAACAATTCTCATAATTGCCTTTGTTAAACCATCATGTTCAGAGTGTGATTAGATGTGTGTTGCCTATCAGGCAAGACCAAGTATTTGTTAACTTTGACACTTTGGGTTTGATGCCATCAAGAGGGTCGTATGCCATTCTTGGCTCTGGGCTTTGTGTATTACTGTGAGATTTATGTCACCAGATGGCACCATTTAACTAAATTTATGTGCTTTGGATGCCTGTAAGGCTGTTTTCAAATGAAGGCTGCTTTTATTTATACCACAGCTGAAATAGGAAAAAAAATGATGGTATATAAGATTTACCTACACAGTAAGATAACAAAACTTCAAAGATGTTTTTAAGGGTGGGGAGCATGGCAGGATCTGGTGATCTGCTAAGTATGACATAATGGGAAATTCGGTGATGATCACTAGAACTAATATGTGACAGCTGACAGAAAAGCAGAACACAATAGGTATTCTTATTTAGGTTTTTCTATAGGAAGCGTGCTAATATTACTAATATAATATGGAATCTTTCAGTTGTTAAAATACTTTCAGGGAGTTGATATACACAATAACAAAAATGTGCAAAAGAGTCTAAAAGATTATTTGAGAAATACATCTTTTAAGATGTCCTGAAACAGCATAGTGATAATATCTAAAAATATGTCAGGAGAGTATATAGTCTATTAACCTGTGTAACTAATAAAATTAATACATAGTATCAACAGCCATTTGAAGGAAAAGAGTATTTATTAATTGGTTAAATACCTCTCTAATACTTTTCCTACCTTTAAGCAAAAGTGATTACTTCCTCCCTTATTTTCCTATAGTATATGGTCATATTTCTGATACAGCACTTACTGTGCTGCACTGTAGTTGGTTACATGTTGGTTTCTCTCAGTAGGTTGTGAGCTTCTTGAATATAAGGACTGGTTCTAATTTAGCCTGTGTGTGGTATTGAATAGTCCTTCATTAAATTTCTTTCATCTGACAAAAAATAATGCTTACTGTCTAAGAGACATTATGCTAAGCTCTTGGGATTTAGTGACAAAGGAAATTTGGCTCCTGTTTTCATGGAGCTCTTGGTCTTCTAAGGGAGATAGGCATTAAAGGAGTAAGTATAATTCTGATGAGAATTTTAGAATTAAACTGGTAAAATCATGAGGGAGTTCCTAAACTGGTCAAATTCATATTATACTGTGTTCAAAAATGTTTAGATAATATTTAAAATTACAACCTTCTAGTAGCTTTCTATTAGCCTTGGAATGAAATTCAAACTACTACCTGTAAATTTTTTTTTCTACCTGTAAATTTTTCTACTATACTTTCACCTCTTTTATCTTATTTCTTACTATTATTTCTTATCACCATATTCCAGCCACACTGACTTTCTATTCCTAAATACTGTCTCAGGACATTTCCCTTTTTTTTTTTTTTTAATCTGCAGAACATTTTTACCCAGATCTTTGCATTGCTGGCTCATCTCACCATCCAGGTCTCAATGCCTGTAAATTAAGTCCCCTACTTAAAAATTAGTTATGTTCCTGGACAATATTTGTAAATTGGATTCATTTGCAAGCCCAACAAAGTGAATCTTATACATCTTTGACACAAATACACACTGTATATTGCTTTGCACTTCCTAGCAGTCTCCTCCACATCACCACGGCTTTTTCTCTTGCTTCTGGACATCTTGGGCTCTGACTGAGCACTGCACTACTGTATACTATGGCACTATACAGTCAGCACACAGCGGCACAGGTGTGACAGTGTTCGACAGACACGTGAGCTGCATCTATGTTTGCATCAGTGGATGTTCGTAATGTGAGGTCCCTTCCTATCTGTGAAAGTTCACAACTTGAATGTTCCTAAGTTGGGGACTTACTGTAGAGGATAAACTTTTTTTTTTTTTTTTTTTTTTTTTTTTTTTGGTGCTGGGGATTGAACTCAGGGCCTTGTGCTTGCGAGGCAAGAGCTCTAACAACTGAGCTAAATCCCCAGCCCCAGGGACTTACTGTAATGTATATTTCTACCCCACTTCCCATCTCCACACTGCCTCCAAGTCCTATCTATTATATAAGCCTATTGTTATTTTAATGACTACATGTATTGCTGTGAGAAATTTTGTTTATATTTTTATTGTACAACTTTTCCCACTAAAATAAAAATTTCATAACAGCAGCCATTTCCCCAGTCTTATTAATTGCTGTATGTTTTATATTGGCCAAGTGCCTACCACATAATAATCACTAAATACATTTATGTTAAATAAATGGATGAATAATTGAGAGTTGCTGCATGCCTTCTACTATGTTAGATTCTTAAATTGGAAATGTACTCATTTGAAGCCAGGCATAGGGGCACACACCTGCAATCCCAGCATTCAGGAGGCTGAGGTATGAGAATTGTGGTGAATTTGAGCATAGCTTGGCTTATGTAGTAAGTTCAAAGCTGACCTGAATTACATAGTAAGATTCCATTTGAAAACAAAACAAAACAGTGGGGGGGGGGATGTACTCATTTGAAAGGAGCCAGCAGCTTAAGCATGTAGGAGTTTATTTTTATTACAAAAGATATCCAAAGTTAGGCAGTTGGCTGTATTTATTCAGCATCTTAGGAAGTTTCCAGCCAATGTCTCTGCACTTATTTGGTGTTTATCTCATGTTTGTTATTTGATGCTTATAACATGACTTCTGCAGTTGCAGACACTATGTCCATGTTCAAGGCCAGAAGAATGTCACAAGAAGAAGGGAAAATAAAAGCCCCAAATGATCTTTCCTTATCAAGAAAGTAAAATTTTCCCAGGGCTACCACCTATAACAATGATGGTGAACCTTTTAGAGCTTTCAGTGGTAACAGACCACTGTGGAATGTGTGCCATAGGTTGGCCACTAATGACCTATAACATTCATTTTCCCAGCAGATTTTTTTTTGCGCGCGCGCGTGTGTGTGTGTGTGTGTGTGTGTGAGTGTGTGAGTGTGTGAGGTTGGCCCAGTTGGATCACACGACTACCATTAACTCAAAGCAGGCTGAGAAATGCAGGAAAAGTCACGGTTGTTTAAACCAACTGTGAGTCACTGGGAGAGCACACTGCTGTGCCCCACAAGATTGGGGTTCTCTTAGCGTGGAACAAGGAGGCAATGGTATTGAATAGAAAGTTAATAGTTTCCATTGTACATATATTTTCTGTAATCCTCATCAGCAAATGCATGTTACTAATGCTATTTTAAAGTTTAGAGGGGCCATTTGAGAGATGCAAATTAAAACAACCCTGAGATTCCACCTCACTCCACAAAGAATGGCTATTATTAATAAATCAGCCAATAACAAATGCTGGAGGGGCTGTGGAGAAGAAGGAACCCTTCTCCACTGTTGGTGGGAATGTAGACTGGTGCAACCGCTATGGAAATCAGTGTGGAGGTTCCTCAGGGAACTAGGACTAGAGATTCCATTTGACCCAGCTATTCCACTTCTTGGTATCTTCCCAAAAGAATTAAAATCATTATACTGCAGGGATATATGCACATTTTGCAATAGCTAAATTGTGGAAGCAGCCCAAATGCCCATCGACAGCAGAATGGATTAAGAAAATGTGGTTTTTTATACAATGGAGTACTACTCTGCCATAAAGAATGATAAGCTTGAGATATTCCTAGGTAAATGGATACATCTTGAGACCATACTCTTAAGTGAAATAAATCGGACACACATGTTTAAATACCGCATAGTTTCTCTGGTGTGAGAAACGGAAGTGTAAATAAAGACTAAAATGTATTATATTGGGAAAGGGAAGAAAATGTCCAAATGGGAAAGGGAGCAAGGGAGGGGGAAAGGAACAGAGAGAAATAAGGAAACAGGACAAGAAAAATAAGAAATGGAAGGAAAAAATGGAAACAAATCTTTTGTAAATAGGGAGGGAAGAGGGGGTGAGGGGAGGGGAACGGGAAAAAGAGAAGCAACAAGATATATCATGTACAGGTACAAATTCCGTATGATGAATGTTATCAATATGTACATCTAAAATGTACCATTAAAATAAAATTTTAAAAAAAATAAAGTTTAGAGGGATGAAATAGTTTGATCAAGAGTACATAATTTTTGTCTCCATGACTAAAGTTGAATGCTGGGAACCTGGCTAAGAAATCAAAGAACTATAGAAAGTGAGTTTTTCAGATGAGGTTACAAAAACTCCACTGAATTTGTCAGTAAAACAAAAGGCCTATGGAATAACTATCTTCCATACTGAAAAAGGGGACTGAGAGTCAGTAAAGACTAGTTTCAGTCTGTCTCTCTAACCATGTGGTGTATGATATTGGGCAATTCACTTGATTGTTCTTGACTTCAATATCTTAATTTATAAAATGAGAGGAGTTCCTCCTTCTTGTCTCCATAGTCCTTTATGATCCTTACTTACAATGGATCCACATTGAGTTTCAGTTCTTTCTACCTTTTCTCTGACTAGTTTTGTTACATCTTGTCACTTCATTGCTTAATAGGTAGCCTTATCCTTAGTGATATTTTTACTTATGCAACTATATTGGAAAGGGTAATGGCTTAGGTATAACATGTTTTTGGCTAATAATAATTTTTAAATTGCTTTTTTGAGCAAGGCAATTTCTGTTTCAAAAATACTTTTATTCTGGAGCAAAAGAAGAAAAAAGGGGGCCAAGTTCCACTGATACATAATTTGTTTTCTTGGAAAAGTAGAGTTGGGAAGAGGTGAAAAAATTAGTAGGTGGAGTGGTGATGAGTGAATTAGACTATTGTTTCTGCTTTGGTAAGGTGGAAAATTAAGCACCAAGGTAACAACATTCTGTTTGGAGACTAGCTTTTCTGTATCCTTGTAATAATTACTGGGTGAGATTTTAGTTTTATTTCTTCTTTTGTTATATGAATGGTCAAGTTTGAAAGTCTCATTATCATATTATTCCCATGGTAAACAGAGGGCGCACTTTAAGCCTGTGATAAGATGGAGTTATGCTTCTGAGTTGAGGGAAAATATGATGTAGGGGAAGTGAAAGAATTTCAGTCTTTTTCATGCCCAGAGAATCAATTTGTGGAAGGGAAAAGGAGAAATGGAGGAAGAACATGTAATCAAGTGAGCGTCGGAGAAATGAAGTCATCCTTAGAGCAGAGCTTCTCTCTGCTAGCATTCTGATTAGGATTTTGGAGGGAGGCTAGTTGCCTCTCAGCCTGCTTGATTCTGCTCATCCACACTACAGTAGATATGGTAGTTCATTCTGGCGTATATAGGCCAGGATATCTGACCTTTAGTTTTCTTGAGTCACTTTCGGTTGTATTGTGACATAGTTAAAAACTGAGTGTTTCAGGAAAGCTTCTAGAAGGAATCACCTAATGGGAGTGAGATGGCTTTGTGGAAGGTCTGGTTGTCTACTGAGGCTGATTGGGAATTATAACATGACCTGAGGGAGGAATGAGGAGTGTAGTGCTGGTGGAATCCAAGGTAAGGATGGTCAATCAGGTGCGGCACCTGAGAATGTTGCCTGAATCAAAAGAATGGACCTTGGGTCCCAACAAATAGACTTCTCGCCATGAGAGATATTTAATATTCATGTCCAGTATGGCTGACATACCACTTGCCTTCTCTTGAATTACTTACTCTAGTATACATGGACACTATTTTAAAGAGAAATAGTAAGACAAGGAAGAAGGAGGCTATGTGAATGATTTGTTTTGACTGAGAATGAGTGTTTAAATTACTGAATAAATCTATACTTTATATTACGTGGTTGCCTTTTCTAATTAACCAGGAGTGAAGGCTTGCAAAAGTGGCTAAAATGTACCATAGACAGGATAATTGACTGTACATTGTCTTGCAAATGTATGGTATAAGTTTAGAAACCATAAGATTAGAAATCTCTTTGCGGGACCTCATATTTGCAAATCAAGTCATCAAATGTACCTAAAGTCACAAAAGCTAGAAGTTATGACAGTCTTTACAAAGAACCTTAATCATGGATCCCTAAAAGTTTAAAGAATTTCTAAACTCACAGAACCAGATAATACTGAATACTAAATATTACTTTAAGAAAAGCCTTGAGTTTTTAAAGTTACTTAAAAACAATTATTTCAGAATTGTGCTTCAGAAATAGTTGCTGTAAAAGTTTTCTGAAAAAGAATTTAAGAGCTCTTCAGTTGATGTAGACAGGAAAATAATTATAAATGTAAAGATAAGTATTTCTTAGATTTCACTAATTGAGATAATGCCATCAACAAAACCTGTTTATTTTGGGTAGAAAACGCCATTTAGTAATTTTTCTGGGTATATGTTCATTTTCTTCATGCCATTTACCTTATACATAGATTTAATTTTTTGAACAGTATCTTTTTCTAGAGATATAGCCCCTGGAAATATGGAAAAACAATATATTTGACAGGATGCTTGGCAAATACTAAAATAATTTTGGTGCAGGATACTTCCATTTCCTGAATTTAAGTATTTCTGTCTGTAACATGAAGAGGTAAGCTAATGCAAAGACATTCTTTGTAAGTATGAATAATTGTAGAGAGGAATAGTGACCGCATGTTGAATGAAGGATATAGGGAAATGAACACTGATATTCTACATGATTGTTTTATACTTTAAAATTTGAATTATAGTCATTATTTAGGCTTTGTAGACAATCCACTTACTTTGATCAATGTCTTGATTCCTTTTCCAGCAATAATCTTTCTCCACTGCCTCTTAGTCACTCAGTCTTATGGTTTACTCCATGTCTTATTATTAATCTAAAATCTCAGTTTTAAATGTCTCACTCTGACCAACACTCATCACTTCCTGTTGTCCCAGTTCATTACTATACATCTCATATTACTCATCCCTTAATCCCATGAGAAGTGCCAAACCATCGGCTCTATACATTTTCAAGATCTGTTAGCTACCACAAGTTTTCATGTCCCTCCCTATCCAGTTTAGAATAATTATACATTACTGTAATTACTCATTTGCATACCTCTGCAGTGTCCTTGTTTTTTTCTTCATTGGCTAGCAAAACCAAACCTCTGGACAAACCCATTTCTATCTTTTCTGTGTCTGCACACAGGCAGCCAAATTTAACTAGAAAAATAACACACAACTTTGTTAACTCTCTTTAAATTTATGATGAAAAAGCCTATTATACTTTCTTGGACAGTTTACATTTTCATTCTTAGAACATTTTGGTACCTTCTTCAAATGCAGCATACCTTACCTTCTTAAACATTAGCTGCTGACTTTATATTTTACTGAGACAATAAAAATGATCAGAAGAGAATTTCCTCATCTTTTCACCACTTAACCTACCATCCTGCCTATCTATACCCATTTACTCAGCCTTCCCTTTTGAAGTGGATAAATTGTCTGTCTTCTTTTTTTTTTTTTTTGGTGTCAGAGATCAAACTCAGGGCCTTGCGCTGGCTAGGCAAGCACTCTAACCACTAAGCTAAATCCCCAGCCCCTCTCTTCTTATTTAAGGTAAAGCCCTCTTCTTGACAGATTGTTAATAAGAGTCCTGGCAGGTAACAGAAGAGCTTTTCAAAGACAGTCTAATTGAAGACTAATTATTACAAAGATTTGGGCAGAATTAGGGGAATTAACAAGTGACAGATGCAAATGGGAACTAGGAACAGTGGGAATTCTGTAAGCGTGAAGAACGAGCTGTAACATGAAGAGAACTGTAGCCATTGTGCAGGATGCCTGACAGGAGCTATGGTTTTCAGAAGAATACTGAAATACTGAATACTGCTGAACCATGGCCCAGCCAGAAGAGAGCTTCAGAATAAACATCCTGACTCCTCTTTCTCCCCTTTCCTGATCTCCTGCTGCCTCCCATTAGTGGGCCCCATTAGTGGAAGTCAGAGAACAAGGGAGCCAGATGATCCACCTTGTTGAGGTCAGTCTCTCAAGGCAGTTGGAGGGTGGATTAGGGGAGAAAGATGATCTGGAAGGGAAAATGGAGACTATATGTGATACTTTATATTCTGATTTCTCTTCATTTACTCCAAGAGTGTGCTACTATGACCTCTCTCTTTGGAATTACTTTTTATTCTCCTACTCAGTCATTCCCATTAGCACATAAACATCTCTTAAAGAGACAACTCAGAAAAAGAGTTAAGAGTATGCACTCTGGAACCAGGTTGTCTGGGTTGATATCCTGGCTTCTTTGCCACCTACTACTGGTGTAATTGTAGAAAAGTTTCATAACCACTCTGGGCCCCAATTTCCTAAGCTTAAAATGAGGATTAATAATTAATGTACTCCCTTCATATAGTTGTTCTGAGGATAAATAAGTTAGTATATGTGCTGTTTCTAATGGTGCCTGGCACATAGTAAGTGACCAGTGGGTGTTTGTTACCATTGTCATCTTTAAAATCCATTTCCCTCATCTGCCATCTTGCACCTTGTCTTCCGGCTTCTGCTTAAGTTTGGCCAATGGAAGGTACGAGTAGGAGATCAGCGAGGGAGGGGGAAAGGAATTTAGGGTTTTTATCTTTCTGCCTAATTTCCTTCTGGATCATGATCTGATAGTGAATACATTCTTCTACATAAATCCGCAGTTCCTGTAACGTGGCCCTTTTCCCATTTTTATGATTCCCATTCGCAGCAAAATGTATAAAAAGAGTTGTTTTTATTCACAGTCTCTGCCTTTTAATTCTTTTTTTTTTTTTTTCCTCATGAGACTACTCCAGATTAGGCTCTGTGTCCTTTACCCCCCACCCAAGGTACAAGTGACATGTTGCTAATTTTATTAGTTGGTTCTCAAGGTAGATCTTATTTTTTGTAGCATTTGACATCCAGTCCTGTTCGCCTTCTCATGCCACTTTATTCTCTTTCTTTCCTAGGCTGATTTCTCATTTTTAAAAATTTGCGCTCTCCACTTAGATAGATTAATCATGCTATTGTATTGCTAGGTAATCTCTTGGATTTTGCTTGTGTGCAACCCATCAAAACATCATTTAAGGGGCTCGGGATTTAGTTCAAGTGGTAGAGTGCTTGCCTAGCAAGCAAAAGGCCCTGAGTTCAATCCCCAGCACCAAGAGAAAAAAAAAAACAACAACATTTAAAATTGGTGGAACTATTAAGGCATGCAAGTTTTACGTGTTTATATGTCTTTCTACTTTTTAATTTACTGCTAATATGAAAAACTATGATTTTGCAATACTATTAAAATTTGACAGAATAAAATCTTTAATAATATAATTTTGCTTCTCATATTTAATGTAGAAGACTTCACAGATACCCTGTTTTTGACCTACTTGAACGTTTTCCCTTAGAATATTTTTTCTTTTTTTAAAAATTAATTTTATTGGCACGCTTTTGATATACATAATGATCATATTCATAATAGGGAATTTGTACTACTACATAATATATCTTTTTTGGGGGGATTTTTTTTATTTTAATGGTACATTTTAGATACACGTAATGATAATATTCAGCATAGGGGATTTGTACCTGTACATGATATATCTAGCTGCTGCTTTTTTTCCCCATTCTCTTCCCTTCCCTTCAACCCTTTCTCCCCTCCCCATTTACAAAAGCTTATTTCCATTTTTTCCCTTCTGTTCTCTTTTTTCCCTTTTCCCTTCCTTCCCTCCTCCTTCCCTTATTCCTCTTCCCATTTGAAGATTTTTTTTTCCCTATTTCTCAATATCTTTCATCTATTCTGGTTCTTATTTACCCTTTGAGTTTCTTACATAAGAAAAAACAATGAAATATTTAAACATGTGTGTTTTATTTCAATTAAAAGTCTCAAGGTACATCCATTTACCTAAAAATAACTCAAGTTTATCCTTCTTTAGGGGCAGAGTAGTACTCCATTGTATATAAAAACCACACTTTCTTTATCTATTCATCCATTGATGGGCATCTCAGCTTTTCACAAGATTTAGCTATTATATATTGTGCTGCCCTAAACATGGATGTGCATATATCGCTGTGGTATGATGCTTTTAACTCTTTTCAGGAAGAATCCAAAAAGGAGAATAAGTGGGAAAATGGAAGCTTTAGTTTTAGTTTTTTGAGAAATCTCCATACTGATTTCCATATTTTTTGTACCAATTTACACTCCCACCAACATTGGAGAAGGGTTCCTTCTCCCCCATATCCCTGCCAGCATTTGTTATTGGTTGATTTCTTGATAATAGCCATTCTTTCTGGAGTGAGGTGGAATCTCAGTGTTGTTTTAATTTGCATTTCTCGAATGACCAGTGATGTTGAACATTTTCCATATATTTATTTGCTGTTTGTACTTCTTCTTTTGAAAAGTGTCTATTCATTTCAGATGCCCATTTTTGGATTGGGTCTTTAAATTTGGGGGGAGTCTGGTTTTTTTAAGTTCTGTATATATTCTAGATATTAGTCTTTTATCTGAGGACTAGCTGGTAAAATTTTTTTCCCATTCTGTGGGTTGTCTCTTCACTCTGTTGGTAGTTTCTTTTGCTGTGCAAAAGCTTTTTAATTTGATGTGGTCCCAGTTGTTGATTACTTGTAATATTTTCTGTGCAATCAGAATCTTGTTCATAGAGTCTTTGCCTACACCTATGTCTTCAAGAGTTTTACCTATTGTATCTTCTGAAGATTAGGGTTTCTGTTTTAATATTTAGATTTTTGATCCATTTCGATTTTAGTTTAGTGCATGGTGAGAGATATGGGTCTAGGTTTAATTTTTTGGCATGTGGGAAGCCAGTTTTCCCAGCCATTTATTAAAAAGGCTATCTTTCTTCCAGTGAAGGTATTTGGCTCTTTTGTTAAAGATAAGGTGGTTGAGTGTGTTTGAAGTAGTTTCTATATCTTTTATTCCATTCCATTGATCCTTGGGTCTGTTTTTTTTTTTGCCAGTACCATGCTGTTTTTATCATAGTAGCTCTGTAGTATAATTTCATGTCAGGGATTGTGATGTCCTCTGCCTTGTCTTTGAGGCCCAGAATTGATTTTGCTATTGTATGTCTCTTCTGATTCCAAAGAATTTTAGGATTGTTTTCTCTAGTTCTGTGAAGTATTCTATTAGTATTTTGATTGAGGTTGCATTAAATCTGTATAACAATTTTGGAAGTATGGTCATTTTCACTATATTGGTTCTTCATACCTAAGAACAAGGATTATCTTTCAATTTTCTGATATTTTCTTCAATCTCCTTTTTCAGAGTACCGTAGTTTTCAATGTAAAGGTCTTTTACTTCTTTTGTTAGATTGATTCCTAAGTATTTCATTTTTCTTAATGCTGTTGTGAAAGTTGTGGTTTCCCTAATTTCTCTCTCAGTGAGTTTATTATTTGTGTACAGGAGTGCTATCAATGTTTGAGTGTTGACTGTGTTTGCTGCTATGCTACTGAATTTGGTTATTAATTTTAAGAGTCCTTTGGTGGGCTTTTTTGGGTCTTCTATGTAGAGTATCCTGTCATCTGCACATAGTGACAATTTAACTTTTCCTCCCCTATTCTTTTTCCTTTTATTTCTTTCTCTTGTCTAATTGATCTGGCTAATGTTTCTAGACCTATATTGAATTGGAATGGTGATAGTGGACATTCCTAATTTTAGAGTGAAAGCTTTCAGTTTTTGACCATTTAATATGATGTCTGTCATAGATGGCTTTTATCAGACTGAGATGAAGACCTTCTATTCCAGTTTTCTATAGGGTTTTTTTTTTATCATGAGTGGATGATGGGCTTTGTCGAATGATTTTCTGCAACTACTGAGATGATCATGTGATTTTTGTCCTTGGTTCTGTTGATGTGGTGTTTACATTTATTACATTATTACATTGATTTGTGTATGTTGAACCATCCCTGTGTCCCTGGGATGAATCCTACTTGGTCATGGTGTATAATTTTCTTGATGATTTGCTGTATTCTGTTTGCCAGTATCTTATTTCTTTTGTTAGATTGGTTCCCAAGTATTCCATTTTTCTTCATGCTATTTTGAAATTGTGGTTTCCCTAATTTCTTTCTCAGTGAGTTTGCTGTGTACAGAAATGCTATTGATTTTTGAGTGTTGACTCTGTATCAGCTACACTGCTGAATTTGGTTATTGAATCTCAAAGTCTTTTGGTAGAGTTTTGGGGTTTTTCTATGTAGAGTATATGTCATCTGCAAATAATGATAGTTTAACTTCTTCCTTTCCTATCCTTTATTCCTTTATTTCTTTCTCTTGTCTAATTGCTCTGTCTAATGTTTACAGAAGTATATTAAATAAGAGTGGCAATCCTTGTGTTGTTCCTTATTTTAGACTGAAAGCTTTCAGTTTTTGTCCATTTGGTATGCTGTTGGCTGTTGATTTATTGGAAGTGTCTTTAATCAGATTGAGGTAAAGACCATATATTCCTATTTTCTCTAGGGTTTTATCACGAATGGGTGTTGGACTTTGTCAGATATTTTTTCTGTATTAACTGAGGTGATCATATGGTTTTTGTCCTTGGCTCTGTTAACACGGTGTATCACATTTATTGTTTTATATAGTTAGGTGTGCTGGTATTTGATGCATATATATTTAGGATCTCTTCCTCTTGGATTGTTCCCTTAACAAGTATGTAGTGACTTCTTTGTTTCTTCTGATCAGTCTTGGCTGAGAGTCGCTTGTTCTGAGAATGGAATAGCTCCCCTTGTTTTTCTCCAGGTTCTTGTTGCATGGAGTATTGTTTTCCATCCTGTAACTTTCAGTCTACACATTTCTTCTTGAGTTAAATTTGTTTCTTGTCAGCAGCATATTGTTGGATCTTGTTTCTTAAACCATTCAATATCTTGGAGAGGTTATTTTTCTGCTATTGACCACTCTGCCATCTTCCTGGAAGTCTCTAGCATTTCCTTTACAGTTTTCATTATCTGCAGTTTTTCAGTGTTGTATCCAGGTGCAAATTCCTTTCTTTTTCTTTTTCTTTTGGATGAGATTCTTTTGCTTCCTGGATCTGATGGTGTTTTTTAATTAGTTCTGGGAAATTCTGGGCTATTATCTCTGCAATATTTTGTTTCCTACTCTCTCGGAACTCCTATTTAAGTAGACTGAGGACTGTCTTCCTTATTCTGCCCTCTGCAACTTTCATTCTCTCATTATATTTTCTTTTTCTTTTTGTGTTGCATGCTGGGTAATTTTCTCAAGTCAATCTTCTCATGTAATTATTTTATTTTTTACTATAGCTAATCTGCTGTTTAATATGTATGTTACAATTTATAAAGATTAATGATCATATTTTTCAGAAGTTCTATTTGTTTTTAAGATAACTTTTTTTTATGGTAGTGCTAGGGATTAACCAAGGGCATGCTAGTTAAGCACTCTACCACTAGCTACATTCCCAGTCTCTTTTTATCTTTTTAATAATATGAGCAGTACTTACTTTAGAATATAAGACTATTCTGTTTTTAAAGTTTTTTTTGGAGGCAATTCTATTTTATTTATTTATTATGCCTACTGATTCTCCTTTTTGGTGAATGAAGTCCTCTTATAATTTGTAAACTTTGTGATTCGATGTTTAGCAAGAAGTTCTATGGAGGGGTAGAAGGGTCACTGTTTTAAGTAGAATAGTTGTTAAAGTCATATCTAAGAAGATACTTGAATGAAAGCTTGATGGACCTAAGGAAATGAGTCATATGTTTATCTGCAGAGGAAAGAGCAAATGCAAAGGTCTTGAGATAGAAGCATGCCTAGATTAGCCCAGGAATAGTAGGAGTCCAGTGTGATGGACTCAGTTACTGTTGATTGAGAGATAGTAGTAGGACGTGAGCTTGGCTATGGTAAGAGGACAGATTATGTAGGGATTTGTTTGGCCATTACAGAAACTTTGACTTTTATTGTGAGTGAGGTAGAAATCCATTAGAGTGTTCTGAGAAGATGAACGATACGATCTGACTTATGTTTAAAATGATCAACTGTGAATTGCATGTTGAAAATATTGACTAAAAAAGTGTGGAGGGAAAAGATGGAAGAGACAAGTTAGGATATATTGTAGTAGCCCAGGTGAGAGACAGTTGTAATTTCAGGTTAGGTTTTGTCTTAGTTACTTTTCTTTTGTTGCTGAGACAAAATACCTGACACCCAAAGATAGGGGAAGAAAGGTTTATTTAGCTCACAGTTTGTGGAGGTTTCAGTTCATAATCGGCTGGATCCAAGGCAGGGTGGCATGGCACACAGGCAGAAGGCAGCAAGGCAGGTGTATGGAGGGTAGAAAGTGTCTTTCTGTGCCTTATATCTTATCCAGGGTACCTGCCTTAGAGTGGGTAGTACTCCCACCCTTAATCCTAGTGTCACATCCTTGATCCCAACAGAACTATGCCAGACCAATCACTGGTATAATCACACACTCTAGATCACATGAGGCTTTTGGGGAACATCTAGACATAGACCATAGCATTCTGACCCTGACCCCCAAAGACTCGTGCACATTCCTTTCTGCAAAAGGCATTTAGACCATGTCCAAGAGTTGCCAAAGTCTTAACAGTTTCGGCATTGTTGAAAAGTCCAAGTCCAAAGTCTCCTCTGAGATTTAAGAGAAACTGTTAGCTGTGAGCCCCTGTACAAATGAAAAGAAAGTTAAACACTTCCAGCTTATAACAGCACAAGATAAACATTTCCATTCCAAAAGGTACAAATAGTGGGGTACAAAGGAATGGGACCAAAGCAATTCTGAAATCCAGTAGGGCAAACGTTAAGCCCTGTGGTCCTATGTCCAGAATCAGAGGTGATCTGTGGTGAAATCTGAACTCCAAAGGGCTTGGGTGGCTCTGCTCCTACGGCACTTCCAGTGGTGGTAGCTCCCGTGGCTTCTTTCTTAGGCAGGCTCCGCTTCCTCCTTGCAGCTTTCCTCAGATGATCTATGTTCCTTTTTTCTCCAAAGTTCTGAGGTCTCCATTGCATCTTTGGCTTCACACTCACAGCTTCACACACTGCCCTTTCTGGGGCACACTACCTGGTCTCCAAGGCCTTCTTCTAAATCTGGGTGGAAGCCATTCTGACCTCACAACTCTTGCACTCATCATGGACCTAAAACCAGGGGCAAGAGGATGACGCCAGGGTTTGCCGCCAGCTGGAGCAGAAGCCAGGCTTCTTTCACTCTTGTCTGTAGGGGTCATGTGCCTGGATCGCTGAGCACTCTGAACCAAATCCCAAGGAACAACTTCCCTAGGCTGCTGCCATTCTGGAATGTGGTGCTCTGGGGCTTTCTTCTCAAAGCAAGTCTTTCACCTGTCCAACTCTGAGGCTGCAATGGCTGGAGTCCTAATGTTTCCTGTGATATCCTTGGGGCATCTTTTCTCTTGTCTTCTTCTGAAATACCTGACTTTTTCTTGCTAGTCTTTTCAGCAACCAGTTTCTCCTCTGTTCTGTCTTTGCAGGCAGGAACTTTACTGGAGCTTCCTTTCTGGCCAAACTCATATTTTGAATCATTCTTCTGGGCTTTTTGCTCTTGATTCTCAACATTAATCGCCTAAAAGCCCCCAGCAAGAACCATGCCACTGCCTCAACATTAGACTGCCTTGAAATTTCTTTTGCAAGATTAATTAGTCTGCCGCCCTTAATCTTAGTCTCAGGCAAAGTCTCTGGACATGAGCAAAATGCAGACAAACTTTCTGCCAATTGAAAACGTACATGGTCTGGTGTGCAACAGCCAGTGTGACCCTTCTTCCCAGCAGAAACCTCCCGAGCCTGGTCCGTACCAGCAACTTTTCTATCAGCATTCTGGTCTTCTGAGCTCTGACCAAAATCTCCTGCTATGAACTTACAAAGTTTCCAGGGCTTCTCTTTGAGGTGACATTTCCAAATCTTTCCTAATTCTTCTCCTTCCCACAAGCCAGCTCCAAAGGCTCCTGAACCACATGGTCAAGAATCATCACAGCAATGACCCCACTGTTGGTGCCAAATTCTGTTTTAGTTACTTTTCTCTCATTGCTGAGACAAAATACCCAACACCCAGAGTTAAAAGGGGAAAGGTTTATTTGTCTTACAGTTTGTAGAGGTTTCAGTTCACAATCAGCTGGATCCAAGGCAGGCTGGCATGGCAGGCAAGAGGCAGCAAGGCAAGCAGGGGTAGCAATAGAGGGGAAAAGACAAGCCTCTTTCTGTCCCTTATGTCTTATCCAGGCTATCTGCCCTTAGAGTGGGTAGCACTCCCACCCTTAATCCCAGCACCCTTAATCCTAGTATCACATCCTTAATCCAAGGAGAATCATGCCAAACCAATCAGTGGACTAATTTAGTAATCACCCACTCTGGATCCAGTCACCTCTGAAAACACCCCACCTATGACCACATGAGGCTTTGCGAGGACATCTAGGCACAAACCATAACAGGGTTTGACAGTACTGAGTATGGTAAGAGTGGTTAATTCTGGATTTTGAAGATGGTATGGTGTTCCTGTTTTCAGAGAATTTAAAGTCTAGGAATGCAGCATATTTGAGGGGCAGGGTGGAAGGTCAGGATACATTAAGTAAGCTATTGAATGTAGGAATGGGATATCAGGGAGATATCAAAGATAGAAAATTTATGTTTAAAAGAAGTAAGAGTATCTGGCTTTAAAGCCATGAAATTTGAGGAGAAACAAGAGGTCATGAAATGGACAATAACACAATATAAATATTTTATTAAATTCTCTGAAATTGATAATACTCATAATTGGGATATTAAAATTATTTTCTTGCCAAATTTTATGCAGAATAGCTTGTGGTAGTTAACTAATTGTATCAACTTATATAAGAAATGCCCAACTAAATTGTACGAGCATAGTTCTGAGTGTGGCTAAGAGGAATTACTGAAAACAATAGACTCACCCTAACATGGCTTGTCACCTGAATGGTATGAAAGGAAAGGAAAGAAGGAAGACTTGCTTCTGTTTCTCTGGAGGAGCTCCAGTTTTCACCTTCACCTTGAATGTCATTTCCTGGCTTCCAGCAGAGACCCTTCAGCCTTCTTTTATATTTGACTGCAATTGACTGTAGAATTACTCCAGCACGGGTGGGAATTCTTGCTTGTAAGCAGAAGCCTACAATGACACACTCTGGTGGTATAGTTTCTTCAAAGATGTAGTTTTGCTTTTCTGAACAATAGAAAGTATAATTCTGTGGTTAAGAACACAGACTACTAACTCAACTTGGAGATAAATTACTTCCCAGCTGTGTAACTTCAGGAGTTTATTTAATCTCTCTGAGCTTCACTTTCTGTACCTGTTAAATGGATCTAACAATATATAATAAGGTTGTTGTAAAAATTAAATTAGGTTTTAAATGTGAATGCTTAACATAGTAACTGGCATATTGTATGTGGTCAAATAATTTCCATAAGCATCATTATAAATTATACAGGAAAGTAATCTCATGAAGAGACTTACAGATCTAAGAGAACTGTACTTAAAAATGACTGAACATTTGCAAGGTTTTTAGCATAGTGAAGTTAGTATTCAGTGCCTTCTACCAGTGTAGAACCATGTTTGCTAACATTTATTATGAGATTAATTTGACAAGAATTTTCTTTTATATTGTATCCATTCAAATAATTACTTATTGGCAAATACCCTTCTCATCTTCATTATGCTCTGACTTTAGATTTCTAGTTGCTAATAAAAGGGGAATTTTGAAAACTGGTGAACAGTGGATTAAGACTTAATTTCAAAATTATGCATGTAGTTTATTGTAGCATTGGCAGGAATTGTGTGGTTCTTGGAAGTTCTTTTGTCTTTCACTGTTAGCTCAAGTAAAGAAGAAGATAAATGTTTACACAGCTTTTTTTTTGTTTTGTTTTACAAAAAAGACAACTTTATACGGGTTAAATTTACATGTTATAAAATTTATCCATTACATATAAGTATACCACTGAACAATTTTTGTAAATTTATCTAGTTGTGGTGATAGCAAAATTCAGTTTTAGAACATTCACTTCAATGTAAAAGTGTTCTCATTTCTAGCCCCAGCCCATGACTGATCTGTGTTTTGTTTGTATAAATTTGTCTATTTGTCTTTTTTGGATGTTTCAAATAAACTGAGCCTTTCATTATGTCATCTTTTGTGTCTTTCTTTCACTTAGAATATTTTTGAGGCTTATCATGTTGTAGCCTATATCATCAGTTCATTCTTTTTTATTGCTAAGTAATATTCCCCAGTGTCTGATAGACCACATTTTAAACAATTGCATTCCCCAGTTGATGGATATTTGGAGCATGTTGTGGCTTTCATCTATCTAGCTGTTCCCCAATGCCTCATTCAGTCATAGGTGAGGATTTTTAGAGGTGGCTGGATCTGGAGTGTGTGATACTGGGATCAAGAATATGATGCTGGGATTAATTTATGGAGAGACACTAGGATTAAGGGTACCCCACATTGGATAGAATATAAGGGACAGGAAGAGGCTACTGTCATCTCTTGCTGGTTTGCTACTTTGCTTGCTGTTTGCTGCTTGCTGCTTTTACTGCCTTCTGTCTGCCTTGAACTCTTTCTCCTCTGCGATGCCCCTCTGCTCTGCCACCTGCCTTGGAGCCAGCCAACTGTGAACTGAAACCTATACAAACTGTGAGCTAAATAAATAAACCTTTCCTCCTTTAACTTTGGGTGTTGGGTATTTTGTCTCAGCAATGGGAAAAGTAACTAATACAGTGTTTCATATATATAATGTTTCTGTGAGCATTTATATAGATGGATTATTGTAAACATATGTATTTTTAAATTTTTCTGGTAGATTTCTGGATGTGAAATTGCTATGTTATTATAGCGAGTTTATGTTTAACTTTTTCAAAAACTTGCAAATTATTTTTCAAAGTGACAGTACCATTTCACATTCCTAAAATAATGCTTAAGGGTTTCAGTTTCTCTACATCCTTGCCCACACTCGATTATTTTTTCAGGGGGTGGGAAGTGCTGGGAATGGAACTCAGGGCTTTGTGCTTGCTAGGCAAGTTCTCTACCACTTGAGCTAAATCCCCAACCCTATAATTGATTTTTAAAATACTAGATATTTTAGTGGGCATGTAGTGGTATGTTGTGGTGACTTTAATGTACATTTCTCTAATGACTCATGTTGCTGAATGTCTTCTGTTATGCTTGCTAGTCATTTGTATATGTTCTTTGATGAACTGTTTCTTGAAAATATTTTGCCTATTTTAAAATTGGTTTATTTTCTTATTATTTGGTTTTAAGTATTGCTTTATATTTGGATACAAAGTGTTTTTTAAAATATATGATTTTCAAGTATTTCCCCCAATTTTTAGCATGTATTTAATTTTAATAGTGGTATCCATTTAAAAATAGCTTATAATTTTCATTAAGCCCAATATAATGATTTTTTTCCTTTTGCTATTTTCTAACCTGGTATAATGAATGTTTCCTTTCTTCCTTTCTTGCTTTCTTCTAAACATTTTATACTTACTTTTAGTTCTTACATTTAGGTCTGATAACTATTTTGAATTTATTTTGTTTGATATGGAGTATGGACCAAAATTCTTTTCATTGTACTTTTTGCTTATGGATCATCAATTGTCTCGGCCCCATTTATTGAAAAGATTATTCTTCCCTATGTCTTGGTACCTTTGCGGAATAGACAGCTATTTTATTCTCTTGGGGGAAGGAGAAAATATTTTACAGTTTTTTTCCAGGTATTGACAACTAATTCTGAAATTTAAATTTAAAAGACTTTTCCCTTTCCGGAGAAGTCAGTCTTTCATCATGGAAATCCTGGTGTCACTAGGAAATATAGTACAGATAATCAGAACAGCATAAATAATAACTAACAATTAACTTTGTCAACTATTTGGAAAAACTAGTTGCTGCTTTTTGATGCAGTGAGAAGAATTTAGGCTCTAAAACTGAGTGTTAAGGGAGTCTTCTGTTAAGAGTAAAGTTCTGTTAGGAGTAAAGCAAACCTATATATATATTCACTCAAGGGAATAATTTATTTCAGAGTGAGGGCAATATATGACCATATATACATCCATTTTAAATGGTTGTTTGTCTTTTGGGTAGCTAAGAATTTCCTTTTTTTGACAATTCTAAAAATGTTTATTTAAAATTAAAGAAGTACAAGGGCAAAAATTACAAAACATTTCCAAAATACAGTTAACCACAGAGAGTAAAAACACATGGCTACCTATTATATACTGCTTTACAAGACAGTAACATTTGCTATGTCTTACTTTTCACAAGGGAAATAGAGCTTGTGAATCTACAAAATTTTATACTTCTACTGTATATGTATGTATGTATATATACACATATATAACCATAAAATTATAAAATATAGAGTATCTTCTGGATATTTATAAAGTTTATGCACATAGCGTCATATTGTATATCATATAATAGTTCTATGTATGCTTTTATATTTAATTTTTGATACGTAATCTTGTGACATCTATGGCTATAACTATGAGAACAGATCCATTTATTTCTTATAAATTGGTTTTCTCACAGTACCCTATCCATAATTTTATCCTTTTGTTTCTTAAAAGTGTTTTGCTTGATTCTACGTTAGATGTTAGGATTTGTGGTTGAGTATATCCGTATCTGTATCCATCCATCTCTGGTATAAATACATACACAAACACATACATATACTTACATTTATATTCCATACAAAAGATACATAGATATATTTAAATTTTCATTCAAGGTATATGCTTTTTGTGTTGGTGTTAGTTTTCTACACAGATGTCATCAGTGCTTAAAAAGCATTTTTTATGGTATTTACTTATTTTAAATAGTTTAAATTTAAAGTTTTGTATTTCCATCATATTAAACTAGTCTTTTGGGGGATAGATACACACACATTTGATAATCAGATGAAATATTTTTTCCTCATCTCTTTTTATTGGGATAACTAGAAGAAAAAATGAATTTTGTAGTGAGGCTTTAGTTGAGGGTAGTCATTTAAAAACAATTCCATAGGCTCTGCTTGTAAGACTGTGAGGCATTTTCTGTTATCTTACTGTCATTCTGATTACCTGGTCCACATGGGTGAATTTAAAATATTTCCCGAGTTGCTAAATCTGATCATCTGTCCAGCTCGTCACATCTGCTGCCACATCTGTGCTTTAGGTTCCCTTAGGCTTTTGGAATTCAGAGGAATGATTATATCTTAATAAGAAAATTAGTTATACAAAAAGTAACACAGACTCCTGTTAATCAGGAGAGATTCTTTATAGTCAAAGGTGTTGTAATGTTATTATAAATGAATTTGCAAATGCTTAGAAGATTACATGCAAAATATAATGAAGTTTACTTTGTCAAGAATATTTTTCAGACTTCAATAATATCCCTTTATGGGAGGCTTGGATATGTAAAAATGTAGTTAAACATTATGAACAGATCATCATTTTATACTGTTTTAAAATAATTTTAATCAATTACAATGGCTTTTGAAATGAATTTTCAGACTCCCAGAGTCATGGGCAGAGGTAGGGATGTGCTGTGCACTCCATCCACATTTGGATAGGGTAGAATTTCTTGCATTTGACACTCTGAAATTTTATTTAATTACAATATTAAACATGCAGAGAAGAAACTTTTTGTATTTGATTCCTAGTACATTGTATTAGATATTCATGTAGACCTCATTTTCACAATATTTCAATCTAAACTTCAACTTTATGGACTATCAAAGTTTTTTTTTTTTTTTTTTTTTTTTTTTTTTTTTTTTTTTTTTTTTTTTTTTTTTTTTTTTTTTTTTTTTTTTTTTTTTTTTTTTTTTTTTTTTTTTTTGGTGCTGGGGATCGAACTCGGGTCCTTGTGCTTGCAAGGCAAGCACTCTAACCACTGTGCTAAATCCCCAGCTGGACTATCAAAGTTTTAAAACATTAACGTGTGGCAGCTTATTGTAACTAAGTTTAAAAAATCGCTTGCTGGATGTCTGGATGTGCTAAGATAGACATTTAATTGTATTAATATAGAAAAAAATTGAAATTACTAACAGTATTTTGATCTATATATTTAAAAAATAGGAATTCTATGATGTATTTTAAAAATTTAACTTATTTTAATTAACATAAAGTAATTATATCCATTTATGGGTACAGTGCGAGATTTCAATAAATGTATACAATGAATAATGATCAGATCAGGGTAATTGGAATTTCTGTCACCTCAGACATGTATCATTTCTATGTGTTGGGAACATTCAGAATCCTGTGTACTATTTTGAAACATTCAATTAATTATTCTCGATCATAGTTATCATATTCTGTTGTAAAACATTAGAACTTATTCCTCCTATCCAGCTGTACCTTTGTACCCATTGTCTGTCCTCTGTTTCTCCCTTTGTCCCTCACACCCTTCACAGGCTCTAGTAACCACTGTTCTACTCTCTACTTCTGAGACCAACTTTTTAGCTTCTACGCATGAGTGAGAACATGTAATATTTTTCTTCTTTTCCTGACTTACTTCATTTAATGTAATGTTCTCTAGTTCCATCCATGTTTCTACAAAGGATAGAATTTCATTCTTTTTAATGATAGAATAGTATTCCAGTATGTAGATATATATATTGCATTTTCTTTATCTATTCATCTGTTGATGTATACCTGGGTTGAATACATGCCCTGGCTATGGTGAACAATTGTGAATTGTGAATAGTGTTACAATAAATATGATTTCAGTCTTTTTGATATATACCCAGTAGAGAAATTGGTTGACTATGGCATTTCTATTTCCAGTTCTTTTAAGGAGCTTACATACTGTTTTTCATAATTTCTGTACTAATTTATGTTCCTATCAACAGTGTATGAGGGCTTTCCTTATGATATATCCTCCCTAGAACTTTTTTGGTCTTTTTTCTTAATAGTCATTCCAACCTTCATGAAATGATGCCCTATTGTAGTTTTAATTTGCATTTCCCTGACGATTAGTGATGTCGAACTTTTTTTTTTTTCGTATCTTATTGTCCATTTTATCTTCTTTTAAGAAATGCATATTGTGGTCATTCACCCACTTAAAAATTGGATTATTACTGAATGATTGTTACATTTGTTGTTGAATCGCTTGAGTTCCTCGTATATTTTGGAATATACGAGGGATGTATATTTTACAGATATTTTCTACCATTCTGTAAGTTGTCACTTTGCTCTGTTGATGGCTTCCTTTATTATGCAGAAGTTTTAAAATTTGATGTAATCTCATTTGTTAATTTTTGCCTCTGTTGTTTGTTTTTAGGGATCATATCCAAAAAATCTTTGCCCAGACCAAAGAACCGAAGAGTTTCCCATATATTTTCTTCTAGTAGTTTCATATCTTATTTTTAAATCTTTGGTGCATTTTGAGTTTTTTGCATATGGTAAAAGATAGGGGTCTAATTTTTTTCTTCTGCATATGGAGATCCAATTTTTCCAGCACCATATATTTTAGAGATGTTCCCCCACTGAATGTTCTTGGTGCCCTGGCTGTAAATAAATGGATTTGCGTCACGCTCTCTATTATGACACATTGTTCTGTAAGACTTTCTTTATATGCCAGGACCCTGTTGTTTTCATTACCCTCATTTTGTGATTTTAGTAATGCCTCCAGCTTTGTTTGTTTGGCTAAGATTACTTTGGCTTTTTAGGATCTTTTATGGTTCTATATAAATTTTGGAGTTTTTTTTCTATTTCTGTGTGGAATATCATTGGCATTTTCATATGAATTGCTTTGATAAGTCCCTTAGGGTAGCATGGATGTTTTAACAGTATTAGTTCTTTCAACCCATGAACATAGCATATTTCTTCATTTTTAATCATGAAACGATATTAAATTTTATTGAATGCTGTTCTGCATGTATTGTGATGGTTATTATGGTTTTTATCATTCATTCTATAAATGTGTTGTATTAATGTTTGCCGATTTGATTCTCTTTCTGGTGTACTACTGAATTTTGTACTTTTACATGTTTTCATAATGGTAGTTATCATTCTTTTGGTCGTAGCTCAGGACTCTGTTAAGCATTTCTTGTAGGACCTGTCTGGTGGTGACTAATTGCCTGACTGCTTTGTTTTGTAAAGTCTTTATTTCTCAAGCATAGTTTTGCGGGGTGTAATACTTTAGTTGGGAGGTTTTTGTTTTGTTTTGTTTTCTGTTTTAGTACTTGAAGTGTATCATTCCATTCTCTCACGACCTGTAATATTTCTGAAGGAATGTCTGCTGCTGTCTAATGGGGATTCCCTTTTATGTGACTTGATGCTTTTCTCTTGCTAGTTTTAGAATTCTCTTTGTCTTATCCTTCTAACAATTCGAGTACAATATGCCTCAGGGAGGATATTTTGTGGTTAAATCTGTTAGGAGTCCTATAAATTTTCTAGACCTGAATAGTAATATCTGTCCCAAGATTTGATAAATTCCCAGAAATTACTTCATTGAATAAGTCTTCTAAGTATTTTTCTCTCTTTTCCTCCTGGAGCACTGAAAATACAGATTTTTGCTTACTTAAGAGTGCCTCAGAGGCTTTTGTTGTTCTTTTAAATTCTCTTCCTTCTTTAATATGACTGGATTATTTCAAAAGACTTATCTTCAATCTTAGAAAGGTTTTAATTATACATTTTATTTCACTTCTTGAATTTTTGAATCATAAGATATCTGATTGACTCTTTTTCATGATCTCTATATTGTGATGCATTTCTTATTTATATCCCAAATTATCTTCCTAATTTTTTGAATTATCTGTGTGAATTTTCTTGTATCTTACTCAATTCTTGAAACCATTTAGAAATTTTGTCAGGAAATTTGTCAATTTCTTTGTCTTGGGGGTCTGTGGATAAAGAGTTATTTTGTTTCTTTGGCTTCATGTTACCTTGATTTTTCATGCTTCTTTTGTCCCTACATTTGTAATTGTTTGTCTGGCTGGCCAGTTGTCTCTATCAGTTTTAAGTGGTAGACTTTCTGCTGGTGGTATGTCTGTGAGCATTGCTTGGATATGCTACATTGCCCTTGTTTCCAAGTGGGCATTGTAGTGTCTCTAGTCCTTTCTCAGCTATAATCCTGGGCAGGTGCCAGCTGTGGGTGTCTCAGTGTCCTTGGCTGGAGGGATGGTGGGACTGTGCTCTCAGTGGGGAGGCAGTTACCTTTGGCAATATACCCAGCAATGGGTGCAGGGTGCCTGTCAATTTTAGCTGGATTTTGTGAGGGAAAGGAGTACCCTCGTCGTCCTAGATGGGTATAGCACAGCATCTGCTATCTGATTAGATATATACATTATCTGAGGGCTACATGGCTGACTGGTTGCAGCAGTGTGCCCGGATGGGTCACTGGTCATTATGTGAGCGCAGAGGATTTATAGGGCTGCAGAGGGCCAAGCTGCTCATGAAAGTCTACCCAGCTGTTTTCTGAGGATGAGGAGGATAGACAGGGCTAAGTATCTACTTCTTACCTCGATGAGCCAGGCTTCTAAGAATATGCTTTTTGGTTGCTTTCTGAAGGCTCAGGAGGATAGGAAGGACTATGCAGCTGGTTCCCAGGAATCTCTGTGGGCCAGGCCTCTCAGGGGTAGATGCTCAATTGCTGTCGAGCATTAAGGGTATATGAGTGGGGCCTGGTTTCTTCTAGGGTAGTGGAACGGGGTAGATAGGGCTACCCGAGTGTTTTCTGGATGCCTCTCCAGGCTGGGCCCCTCCAGTGGGCCGCCTGAGTTCTTCCCTAAACTGTATGAGGGCAGGAGGGGCTTCTTGGCTGGTTCACGGGATCCAGTTGGGTGGTTCATAGGATTCTTGGTGGGCAGGGTCTCGGGTAGTTTTGTGCAGCAAGAGCCTGGGTGGTAGAGGACACAGCATGGCCTGGGCTCTTTCTCTAGGGCAATGTAGCACTGTGGTACCTCGATAGCTTCCTAAATGGTCTCAGAGGGTTCAAGGGCTACAGGATTCTCCTGCAGCAGTGTAGTATGAGTGGGGACTGTCAGGAGCCTTTTGTTTGTCCTTTCCGTGCCTAGCGAAGTCCCTCTTGGCTCGTAATTATTGCTGAGAGACAGAGTTGTAGACACTGGGTGCATAGTTACCTTCTTTATAAGGCCATTGTGGATCTCTATACCCTGCACTGTCTCTGCAACATCCCTCCGTGCTCTGATGCTCTGTGCCTCAAACACTACAGTGAAATAACTTCGCCTCATTTTTGTCCTTCATTGTGTCCTGCTACCTGCAGGATACACTCCTCTATGAAATATTTTTAGAAATATTGTCCTGGAATTGGCTTGATGATGTCTTATTTAGGACAATGGTGTCTGTGTTTATAAATGAGATTTGGTTATAATTTTCCCTCCCTCATATCACCCTTATTGAGTTATTATACTGAAGTCACATTGGCTTCATAAAAATTACGGGAGCTTTTTCTCATGTTTTGTTCTGTGGAACATTTTGTATAAGATGGGGATTGTTTGTTGCTTCAAAGTGTGGTAAAACTTGTCTGTGAAGCCATCTGCACATGGTGCTTTTTTGTAGGTTAATTTTGTGACTTCTGATTCAATATCTTAAGTGGTTATGTTCTACTCAAATAGTATATTGCTTTTTTTCCTCTTTAAGTGACTTATATATTTCTAGGAAGTTTACCATTTTGCCTGTTTTCCAATTTTTTGGCTTAAATCTGTTCATAATATTCTCTTATGATTCTTAACTTTCTGCTTGTGGTTATGTTTATTTTGATTTTTTTATGTTGTTTGTTTTTCTGTCATTATTTATGGTCAATATTTAATGATTTATGATCAAATTTGATGATTACTAGTTTTTCAAAGACTCAATTTTTGTCAATTTGCTCTATATTATTTGGTTTTCTATTTTAAGTATTTATTTATTTATTTTTTCTTTGAGACAGAGTCTCACTATATAGTTTGGGCTAGGCTTGAACTCACTATGTAGCCCAGGCTTGCCTTGAGCTCATGGTTATTCTCCTGCCTCAGCCTCCCAAGTGCTGGGATTACAGGCGTGTGTCACCACCTCTAGCTGGTTTTCTATTTTATTAAATTTTAAAAATTTTTTGTTGGTATGTTTGCAGTACACAATGTTCACATTCCTATGTGGAGGAATGACACAACTTATTTCCTTTTTTTCCCCCTTTACCCGCCTTCTCTCCATCTCTTGATATTTTATTAAATTTGATTTTCATTTTCAATTAAAGTTCGGGAAACTTTAATTTCCGAACTGGTTTTATTCTTTCTGTTCCATCTTATTGCTTTATATTCTACACACTAACTCTTGGTATTTAGTATGTACTAAGAGATGATTGTGACTATTATGTGAGTGAGTGTTGTAAATGTATAATGTATACCAGAAAGGAAATTTTGTTTTTAGTAATGCTTTTTATATTCCACTCCTTTTTGTTCTTGTTGTTTCTTCTTCAAGATTTGGTTTTGGGGTTTTCTTTCTTTCTTTTTTTTTTTTTTTGAGACAGTGTCTCTCACTATGTAGTCCAGGCTGACCTTGAACTCATGGAAATCTGCCTGCCTCAGCCTCCTGAGTGTGGCATCGCAGGGATGAGCCACCATTCCTAGTTTTCCACTCCCTTTTCTCTCTTTCTTTCTTTCTTTCTTTCTTTCTTTCTTTCTTACTTTCTTTTGTTTTTTAAAGCTGCTCTCTGTTCCTTTACATACTCTTTGGTAAGAATTGATCAGTGTCAATTTTTTATCTGTAAATGTATTTTTTTTTTAACTCTTCAGTGCTAGTTTAGTTGGAACTCCTTACTCAAAAGTCATGTCCTTATTGAGGCCTAACTTTAATCCATTTAAAGTTGCTCCTTTCTCTAGTCTCAACTCTAACTGCCATTCTTCATCCTCTTACCTTATGCAGTTTTTTGAAATAGCAATTATTATAGTCTAGCATATTGTAGTTAGAAAATTTTTTCTGTCTGTAATCTATCTGTCCTTTCAGGATGGAAGTTCTATAATGACAGGAATTTTTGTCTGCATGAAAATGTTGATGTACCCAAACACCCAGAACAGTATTTAGTACACAAAAAAGAACTAAAGAAATATTTATTGAATGAAAGAAAAAGTGAATTTGGAATTCTAGGTTTACATTTGTTTTTTACTTGTACTTTGTAGATAATATTCTATTCCTATCACTAGGATGAGGCACCATAAAGGTGAGAATTTTTGTTTGGTTTATCCACTGTTATGTCCTCAGGGATAGAACAGTGCTTGGTACTGTTCAATAAATATTTGTGAATAATAAAGTCATAATCAGGTCACTTTTCTTTAATTGTTTTTCTTTTGCATTCAGAATATTTTGTTCCTGAGATTGTTTTAGAATTTTCTTTTTAGTTTTCATTATGTGCAGTTTGTCAATGTTGTACCCAGGTACAGATTTCTTTTTAATTTTTTTGTATGAGATTCATTTGCTTCCTGAATCTGATCATGTTTTTTCAGTAGTTCTGGCAAATTCTTTCCTATTATCTCTGCAACATTTTGTTTCCTACTCTCTCTTGGAACTCCTATTTAAGTAGACTGATGACTATGGCCTTATTACTGCCCTCCACAATTTTCATCCTCTCAATGTATTTTCTATTGCTTTTTTTTGCATGCTGGATGATTTTCTCAAGCCAATCTTCTCATGTAATTATTTTCTCTTTAGCTGTATCTAATCTGCTGTTTAATATGTACAATAAAATTTATAAAGATTAATGATTATATTTTTCAGACGTTCTGTTTTCTTTTTCTTTGAGGCAGGGTCTGACTGTGTAGTTCATTCTGGCCTTGAACTCACTATGGAGTTAGGGTAGCCTTGACCTTGAGGCAGTCTTCCTGCCTGAGCCTCCCCAGTGCTGAGATTATAGGCATGTGCCACCATGCTTGATTTCTTTTTTTTCTATTTATTTTTAAAATTACCTTTTTTTGTTGTTGTTGTAGTGCTAGAAATTAAACCTAGAGTATGCTAGTTAAACACTCTACCACTAGCTGTATTTCTAGTCTTTTTTTTATCTTTTTAATAATATGAAGAATACTTACTTTAAAATATCCGAATGGGGCTGGGGGTTTAGCTTAAGTGGTAGAGCACTTGCCTAGCAAGCACAAGGCCCCAAATTCAATCCTCAGCAGCCCCACCATCAGAATGTTCTATTTTTAAGGTTTTTTTTGAGGCAATTCTGTTTTACTAATTTTTTATGCCTGCTGATTCTCCCTTTTGGTGAATAAAATCTTCACATGATTTTTAAATTTTGTGACTCAATCTTTAGCAAGCAGATTTTCCTTAAGAGTCATGTGTTATAAAAATGTACCTGGAGATGAGCATTGTTGACATTCCAGGAGTCCCTGTGGTCTAAAGCCAGTTCTTTTGTTAATTTCCTGTTTTGGTATATTAATCTAATGTGAAAGGTACATTAATATAAAATTCATATTTGTGAAACATTCACACATTACAGAAAAGTATAAAAGAGAGCTGTTATTATATCTAGCAATAATATCTCACAGAAACAGTAATTTTTTATGTATATTCTTCCTAACATTTAAATTCACATATATAAAAACATATACAACCGCATATATTTTATACATATGTGGTTAATGTTTGACTATTTTTATCTTTATATATGCTCTTGGGCTAGTACAGACTTCTACTTTTTAAAACATTAATTCAGTGTTGAAATTATTTACTTTGACATTTTTGGGTATGAAACATCATGCCAAATGTTTGTGCTATGACACAGAAACAGAGAATGAAGAATCATAGAATTATAGAATTCATGATCTAAAAGAGACCTTTGAGAACATCAACTCCTCCACTAAAACTGAGAAGTAATAGGTCAGCATTCTTGTTACCGAAATTGAAGGTTTGGCCCGCCTGCCATTGAGAGGCTGGAATTCCGGAAGAGAGATGATCAGAAGGAATCAGGTTTATGTAAATGGCCAGAAATCCTAAGAAGATAGAGGAGCTGTCACCTCAAAGTTCCATCTCAGGGAACTCAGTGACCCAAAAGGCAGGAATAGGCAAAGAAAGGAAATATAGCAAGACAGTGGGAAGGAAGACTACATGCTGACTGAGATCTCCATCTAGGCAGTCTGTCTCCCTATTTATTCATCTCTGGAGCATTGTAAAGTCCCTAACCTCCTGGAGCTACTTCCTGTAATTTTTTCAGACAGTAAAATTAACAGAATGAAAGACTAAGGAGGGGACAGTGGAGAGATCATCAGATTTTTCTGGGTTTTTGTAAGTCTAAAGAGAGATTTAGCAATTAACATTTTAACCATATAAGTGGGACTTCTCTTCGTCAAATGGATTATGGTGGTAAAACTCTGCCAAGACACAACTCCCCAGAAAGCTGTATTGTTACATTCATTCTACTGTGTGTTAGTCAGTTTTCCTTTGCTGTACAAAATACCTGAGAAAATCAACTTAAAGGAGGAGAGATTTATTTTGGCTCATGGTTTCAGAGGTTTCAGTCAGTCCACGGTTGGCTGACTCCATTGCTGGCTTACTGTGGTAAGGCAGAATATCATGGTGGGGAGTGTGTGGTGGAATAAAGCTGGTCACTTAATGGTGATAAGGATGGAGAGAGAAAGAGGGAGGGAGGGAGGGAGACAGAGCAAAAGAGAGAGAGACAGAGGAAGAAGGGGAAGGAGAAGAAGAAAAGAGAGACAAAAGAAGAGAAGAGAAGGAGGAGAAAAAGAAAAGACAAGACAAGAGAGAGCCAGGGTCTCAATATATTCTTCAAGGGCAAGTCACCATGACCAACTTCTTGCAACTAGCTCCTACCTCCTAAAGTTACTACTACTTCTTAATTGGACCACCAGCTGGGGATCAAGCCTTCAATACAAGAGCCCTTTGGGGGACATTCCAGATCCAAACTATAATGAACGTACTATCTATATTGTCACGTGCTTTGCAAATGTATAGAGAAAAAAAGCTTGTATTGATGATCTGTTACCTAGTGTCCTACTTATGTGACCTAGCTGAATTTCTCTGTCACCTTTTCTTTTTGTTTGTTTGTTTTAGTTTTTAAATCTTTGACGATAAAATGCCTAAAGCCCAGAAGTCCTTCTTCAAATGGGACTCTGGATCTGAGATGGCTGCCTGGTGACTGTAGACAACCTTAGCTTCATTATAATTCCTTCCACATGTTAACTAATACAGCCCCAAGTGCTACTGATATAGGGGTAAAAAATATAACTCCCAACCTGCTAGATGTCAGTTACACCGAGTTTGTGTTTCCCAAAATCTCAGAATGAATTCTAAGGAACAAAGGAGATTAAGAGTAAGAGAATTTACTGAGGGAGAGAAAGATAGCTCCTGAGAGACAGGAGGGGACCCAAGTGAGTTGCCAACGGGCTCCACCTTTCAGAGGAAGTTTTATAGAGCAAAATTACGAGGTGGGTACTAAATCGCGAGGTGGGTACAAGTGGGTCAGGACTATGATCAGCCAATAATATTACAAGTGTGTTTGCTTAGGTAATACTGATCCAATGGGGAAACAGGTCACGTAGCAGATAGACAAGGAAAGAGCAAGGACATTCTGGGATGGGGAGGATCTGGAGGTCTTGGTTGCCCATCTGGGTGACCAATGTCTATCTAGACTTTATCAGATCAGATGAGTATAGTCTTCAGTTCATTGTTTATCCCTCGGACAGGGTGTAGCTCTGGTCATTCCACCTTTATCTTGAGGTCTGACCTTCAGTGGATGTGCCTCTAACCATAGTTGTAGTGTATTCTCTTGTTTATTGACTCCATCGAGGGCCCAGCCCTGTTTGACTGCCTATAATATTTGTACCTAACTTAGCTCTGTATAATAATATGACAGTTGCCAAATGCTGTAATTGACTGGAAAGAAGCATAACAGGAGCACAAAGAGGTGGTGACCCAATTTCAGGAAAATCTCTCCTCATTTCCAGAAAAGCCACTGCTATTCCTCTCCCTTACATTTATTAGCCTATTTCTCCCCCTTATTTCTTTTATCTGTGCCTTCTCTACCACTAATGGGTTGAGAAGCTGATTTGTGAGCTGGTTTCCCTGCTACTCATTCTTTGGCTAAGAATAAACCTTCCTTTACTGCTAAATCTATGCTCAATCTCATCTGTTGGTTCTGAGAGTCCAAGAGAGAAGAAAGGCCTCGTCTGAGTATTTACTTTAAAAGAAAAGGCCTCACTCATGTGTTGCTTTCCCTATAAACCCCAAAATTTCATTTTGTTCTATGTCTCTTGAAAGGACCTTGCAGAGTTCATAGACTAATCAAATGTATAGGTATCACCTGTTCATTTGCAAGTCAATTTGTACCTGCGGGTTTGTGCAGACCTACGGGAGTTTCCCTCAATATAATGTATTTCTGGAAGATGGCTTAACAGTGGGGGTGGTACCCTACTTCTTTTGCTATATTTCTACTTAGGTTGAACTCAGAAGTAAATTTAGAATTGTAAGTAGAATCCTGTTGAAGTTACCTAAGCTGAGAGGGAAAGAGAAAAAGAAATGAGGAAAAAGCACCAGCAGGACAAAAAGCTGCTGTTTTGAAAAGAACTCATTTCTTTCTCTGTGGGTATACAAGTGTGGGTGGGGTTTCTCAATTCTGCAATTGTTGTGAATAAATTAGCTGTGAAGCAGTCACAGATTTTCCCCAGTTAGTCCTCTAAATTACTTCAAGTGTCAAGCTGAGAAATCTGTGGGACTTTCAGTAACAGCACACTGTTTCATATTATAATTTTTTAAAAGCAAAGATAGAAACAACCCAAATAATTCCATTTACATCTGAATTAAATTCCTCAGGCATTTCCTGGATTTTATTAGCAATTCAACAAGAAGCCTAGTATTAGGAAATGGGGAATGATTACAAAAGAAAAGGAGGGACAGGAGTAAAAGGCCACTGAATTGATAACGAAGAATTTGGCTGAAACAGTTACTTCTGTTGTGATTAGGAGATTGTGGATCAAATTTTAATCCTTCAGAGTAATTTTCTGTGGTTGAAAAATCTGTATTTTTTTACATGTACTGCACGAATTATTCCATTGCAAAAGTCAAATCCGATAATAATTTTTTGTAAACCATCTCAAAGGATTAGGGGACAATGTCTGAGTCTTTTACTGACCCAGGTTTCATAAAGCCCCTTAGTACCTCTGTATATAATATAGATATTTATTAAAGATAAGTAGTCATACCCATTAGCTTTATGACATTGGGCAAGTTAACTTTTTTAGGCCCAGATTCATCACCTGTAAAAGGAGGACTCTGGTTTAAAGTATTTCTGATATTCTTTTCAGTTCTAAGTTCTGTAAGGTCAGTAAAAATGAGATAAATAACCCAGTATACAAATGGAAGTCACCCATTTGAATTTAAAGCTGTAAGTATAATGGTGACTTACAGGCTGCTTTTGCTAAAAAGCACTGACTCTTCACTTGGGCCTGATGCCCAATGTGAAACTAAAAGCAAGATAAAAGCTTGGCATCTCTGCCTCCAGTGCTTCAACTCATTCTGTCTGCAGCTACTTTGGATTTCAGCGACAACAGGTCTGACCAATAAACACCTTGTGATGAGCCAAAACTACTTCCCAGGCAACAGCGACTTTCTTATTGCTGGTATACCCCCTCCTGACCAATCCTGATGTAGAGAAAAGGGTCTGTAGGCAGAGAAAGAATAGAATAAGGGCCTATTAGGTTTTCTGGCTAACTCTGACTAGAAGGTGTTAAAATTTTACTGGAGGGATTTCTTTGGAAGCAATTAAAAGGAAAAGCATCAGAGAGCACAAATGGCATAAGGACTTATATCAAAAAGACCAGAGGGAGAGCTGACAGGCAGAGCTTGGAGCCAGGTGCACAAAACCAGGGTAGCTGCCCCTCCCCTACCTCCAGTAAAATGCAAAGGAGACAAAAGGGGGAGGGGTCTACCTAACCTAAAAGAAAACTCCCAGGGTATAAAAATGTATATCCATATTTGTGCATATATATATATTGTATATTACGTATATATCCTTTCTCTAGGGTCACTATATTGCTACACTAGATATAAACACATATCACCTCAATCACTAACTTTAAGTTGCTTTTCTATAAATGTCCTAGCCAACCTATAATTCCTAGAGATAAGGGCCTGGCAGGGCAAATGGGCAGGAATAAGTCAAACAAAGCCCATCAAAAGAAATGCGCATATATGCAGGAGTGCCTAGGGTAGGCTTCTGTGACCTGGGATCCATTTAAAGACAGTCCAGGGAGCCAATCAGGTTTTGACAAGTTCAAGGTACCTACCTAGGAGGAGGTCCCTAAACCTGATAAAAGAAGCTGGGGAAAAAGGGCCAGTGGGTATCCATCTTTCACGAGCCCTCTGTCCTCACTGTCTGGGGCAGTCCTCTGTCTTCTGCTTTCTCCTCCTTAAAAACAAAGTGTTTTCCTTTCTTAAACTCTGTCCCTGCAATTCTTCATTGGTGCAGAGTTTATGATACTGGCTACCTGCTCGTCCCAGCAGTGCTCACCCCCGGATGCAACAATAAATACATAGATATTTTAGAGAAGAAAGAGGAGATAACTTTTCTTCATCCATCATAAGGTCTGTGGCTGACAGTCCTATAACAAAGATCAGGTTAGTAAGGGAAAAAGCATAGCAAATTTAATAAAAAGTTTTTTATGTGGCAGACCAAAATATACAGGGGAAGTTGATTTTTTTTTCTTTCTGTGTTGCTGAGAATCGAACCTAGGATCTCACATATGCTAAGCATGTACCGTACTGAAAAAGTAACCCCATATCTATTAGCATTCATTGCCCATTCCCCCTTCTTTCTGGCACCAGGAAACTATTGTTATATTTTCTTTCTCTTTGGATTTGTGTATTATTGACATTTTATATAAATAGAATCCATACAGTATGTGGCTTTTTGTGACTGGTTTCTTTCAGTTGATACCCTCAAGAATCACCTATGTTGTAGTACATACCAGTATTTAAATCCTTTTTATGGTCAAATTATAGTCCACTGTATGAATATATCATGTTTTATTTATCCACTTGTCAATTAGTTGATGAACATTATTCTTACATTTTGGCTATTACAAATAATACTGCTATGAACAATCGTGTACACATTTTTGTGTGGATGTATGTTTTCATTTCTCTTGAGTGTATACCTAGGAATGCAATTACTGTATGCCAACTGTGTGTTTAAATTTTTGAGGAGCTACCAAACTTTTTTCCAAAGTTGCTTCATCGATTTACAGTCCTACCAGCAATATATGAGTTTTCTTATTTATCCACATTCAAAGCCTGCCTGTCCCTCATACGGAACAAAAATCAGGGAAATTCATCTTGGAAAATATCATTCAAGAAGCTTTGCCAGAGCCTACTGTTCTTACTGATTTTCTGCTGTCCTTGTTACTGGGTGTTTGAGCCCCTGAATGACTAATAATACAAAGGCGTACTAAACATTAGTTTTCTTTCTTAGTTGCACTTATATTTCATACAAACAGCCACATTTTTTTATATATTGCATGAAGGGCCATATGAAAACTAGAAGAGTAAGGAATTGTGACATTGAAATATGCTTCCTAACTGTATATAAATAGTACTCCAATTCAAACAATTTTTCTTTATATTGGATTTCTTCTTTGATAACAGTGGATAGAGCATACTTGATTGAACCCCAAGCTTCTGGAGTTAGATTCCTTGAGTTTTTGGTTCTAAGTCTTTGAAATTTCTGGCCACATGACTTTGAGATAGTTTCTTAACATTTCTATTCCTTAGTTTATTTATCTATAAATTAGGAACCATATTAGTATCTTCCTCATAGGATTATTGTAAGCTTGTTTAATATGTTATTGTTACTCAGGGTAAGAAAATCTTTTTCGGGGGTGGCCCCAAGATTTATTAGGATACATCTTAATATAGGCACTGGGGCTCGCCCATGGTGTGCTTGATGTAGACGGCCCAGGCCTTCTCTCAGCTCTTGAGTGATGACACCAGGAAGGTGATGACCATGTGGATATTGTATAGAAGCTCACAATCGATTGTCTTCATATTACCAAAAGCCACAGCCAAATAATAAGAGAATAACAATAGTTATTATACTGTAGATTATTTTCTTCAAATTAATTACTCATACACCAAGACATAAACCAAAAAGATTTTTACAAAAAAGAAACAAACCGATGGTAAGGCGAACTTCCCTCGTGTGTCAGTAGGCACTGGAACTGCCAGCCTTGTCTAGGCTGGCCCAGGAGGATTCGTGGATCTGCCCGATCAGAGACTCTGAGGCCAAAAAGGCATCATATTTCTTGGCCAGCTTCTTGTTCTTGCTGAATTTCCTTGGTGCCGGATGTCCTTGTGGGGATATCCACGGCCTTGGCCTCATCACGGTGCTGCTGGTCCCGCAGGAGGCACACCAAGAACTTGGGGCAGGGAGTGGATTTAAGCCTGACTGGTGCTTGAGAAGCGTTTGTCCCGAGGGGCATAGTTCTTCAAGCTGATCTGCAGCTTTACCGTTTCCAGAAACTTTTGGCACTTGTGCTGGTTCCCGTGCAGGACCTTGAGCACTGTCTCCTACAGGGTGTCCGGAGACTGTGCTGCTCATGGTTCTTCGCACTGCATAACTGGAGGACAGAAAGAAAATATTTTCTGATTTAAAAAAATATTTTCAAGGTTCTTCCACTTTATTCTTTATTTTTTTAATTAAAAATTTTATTAGTTCATGTTTGCAGTACATAATAATTATATTCGTCATGGGGAGTTGACTTATGTACAGAACACATCTGAATTCTTTTTTACTCCTCATCCCCATGTCTTGGTCCCCTTCTCATTTGCAAAAGATCTAGCTCCCTTTTCACTTTGCTCTTCAAATTATTTATACTTTGGGTTTCTCACATAAGAGAAATAATGTGATATTTAAATTTGTTTGTATGATTTATTTCATTTAACATTATTGTCTCAAGGTGTATCCATTTTCCTACAAATGACTCAAATTTATCCTTCTTCATGGTAGAGTCGTCTTTTCTAATTTTATCTCTTATTGTACATCTGTCCCCACATCTCCACCCTCTGAAAACTGTTTCACTTTATTGTACCTTTATGCTGTCACCGGTGTCTACTCCCACTTCTCTTCCTGTCAAGTACAGGATGGGACCGTGCCTCCTTCTCCTACCAGGTTTTTTTCTTTGAGCCCTCTCAACTGTTTTCATGGCTCTTTTAAAACCCCTCTCCTGTGGTCACAATCACAGTCTACTTTTGTTTATTGGTTTGTGAGTTCCTGGGTGAGAGGCTCCAGTTTCTGAAGTGTGGTTCAATTTTGAATGCTCTAAAGTGCTAGCACAAAGCAGATACTTAGGAAAAAAAAAATGTTTGTTGAATTGAGTTAGATACTTGCTTGTGCTACTGAAATTACAGAAATTAGCGGTGGCAAATTTAGGGTCATTCTCATATCGCTGTATTTGAAATAATCTTGCTTCTTTTCAACAGCAAGTCTTAGTATCTTGCTTATTTTGGAGTACAGAAGAACAGATTAATAGCACTATTATGTTTTTATTAAAATCTGGTATTATCTTTTATAGTTATAATGAGTTCATACTCTTAGATTTAGAATTTAGGGCTTAGTGTCAATGCTATTGCTTTTCCCACTGAAAAGGTTATAGAAGCATTGAACTGCCAGGGGATCTCTGTGGATCTTTGCTATTGTTAGGTTGTGGTTTCAATTTGCTTCTTTGCAGTGCCTGTGAGTTTGCTATTTATTCACATGGTACTCATTAAACAAATATTTTTATATTGTATCAGAAATAGCACCATCCACATCAAATTATTTTCATCCTAAATTTAAAACACTTGATCTGATAATGCTTGTTTTCTTCAAATTTTGATCTAGGCTAATTATATGCAAATACTTTTTCCCCATTTTGACTTGCAGGGATTTTTGAAGCAGTTTGAAAGTTATAAAGAATTATCTACTGGTAAACTCTACTAAATGCAGGTTTTAATGATTTTTACTCTGAATTTTGAGATTTGTTTTAAGGTTTATGAAAGTCTCATGTCAACAATAGGAGTAGAAGCTGTTTTGTGTGATTAGTAGAAGTATTTTAACTCATGAGATCTACAAATTCATCAAAGTCTAGTTTTTGTCAGTCAGAGTTAACTCTTTATACTTCTGCAATACTTTTTATTCCTTTGTAGCTTTTATCATATAATGATCTGAGCCAGTTTCTCTCTAATAAGATAGTGGTTTCTATTTAAGCAAGAACCATTCCTTGAGAAAGTACCTGTTACAATGCCTACTATACAGTAAAGTATATGTGATTGCATTTGTTTTGAAACTATATTAATTTCCTGTTGCTCTTATAATAAGTTATGCAAGTTTAGTAGCTTAAAATAACACAAATTTATTTTTTTACAGTTGTAAGGAGGTCAGAAGTTTGAAATTAGTTTTATTGGTTAAGGTGTGTAAAGTGTGTGAAATGAGTTTCACTGATTAAAGTGTAAAGAGGGTTATTTCCTTTTGGAGGCTTAACGTGGGGCATCCATTTTTTTGCTTTGTGCAATGTCTAATGGCCACATGTCTCCGTGGCTTGTGGTCTCTCTCACTAGTTTCAGAGTGCATCAATCTCTGCTTCCATTATCATTGTGTCTTTTCTGACTTAGACTCTTACTGTGTTCCTCTTTGAAGGGCTGTCATGATTTCACTGAGCTCACTAGATAATCCCTAATACAGTAGTCTTCTATCTCAAGAGCTTTAATTTAATCACATCTGTAAAATTTCTGTTGGTATATAAGGCAACATTTATAGATTCTGGACATATTTGAGCAACCATTATTTATGTAGTATAGCAACTTACATAGAGCTTTGTACATTGTAATATCTTAGTATGTGTTTGCTGAATTTCTTGCTGTATAACTTTTAACAAGCTTTTCCCTAGGGAGAGTTGTGTTTTCTTTTTTTTTTTTTAAGACCATTTTTCTAAAGGGCTCTAGGGCTCTGTTCTCTTTTTGTTGTTGTTGTTGTTTTGTTTTTGTTCTAATTCTGGCTATATCACCTGTCAATTATGTGTCCTGAAAGTTACTTAATCTCTCTACACCTCAGTTTCTTTAGCATAAAATGGACAATAATTATAGTACTTATTTCATCGTGTTGCTATGAGAACAATGAGGTAGTCTGTGTAAAGTACTTTGTACATTGCTTGGCATGTAATTGATGTATGGGAACTGTGAGCTATCATTATTTGTTAAATGTTTTCATGAGAACTAAGAAGAAGGTAAAAGAGTCATGGGATAGGTCAACTAGCAATATTTGGTGAAAGAAGTCACATGGGGAAATTTTGTGTAAAAGTGTTGATTCAAACGCTGTAAAATAACTAATTTACTGATGATATAAATAGGACAAGTAGTTTAGAAACAATTTTTCCTCTTATAACAGTGAGTAAAAGTTTGGAGAACTATTTTGTATTTTCAGCGTCAAAGTAATTTTAGACTTTTATTTAAAAATATATATGAGTTTGTCCAGTGAAGTGTTATATCATGAAATGAGTACTGTATTTGAGATGTTCATTGTTGAATCTAACTTACTACCTAACTCTAAATTGCTATGGAAAATGAACATCATACTGGATTTGCAAACACATTATTCTTACTTAATTTTTATTATTTCATGCATACTGAATGTAATTATTGCTACCTCATATTTATTCTGGCCTGAACATGCAAACATGAATTCATTTAAAAAATTACATTTTATTTTCCTTTTCTTTCCATCATTTTAAGGAAGATTTCCTTTTGGGGAGTGCTGGAGATCAAACTCAGGGCCTTGTGCTTGCTAAGCAAGTGCTCTACCACTTGAACTATATCCCTGACTCTCTTAAGGAAGGTGTTTATTTCAAGACTCCTCTATGCCTATAGAACCTTACCAGAACGCTATTTTAGAGCACATATGTGGTAACTCCCCCACTAAAAAAGTCTTTCAATGCTTCTCCTTTGAAAACAAAGTGCAAACTTCTTGGCATAGTATTTTGGGGCCTCTGTGATCTGGTCCTCATCTGTCTCTCCTGCTTGATTTTACCACTTGTAGGCTAGCTTGCCTCGTATATCCCTAAGAGCTCAGTTATGTTTTACCTTACTTTTGGTGTATACTGTTTTGTCCTCGTGGGTGCCCTGTCTCCCTCTGAATGCTTAGAATACCTTTATAGGCATACCTCTTCTTGTTGCCCCTTACTTTACTGTACTTTGCTCTATTGCACTTTACTGATGTTGCATTTTTTTTTTTAAAAATTGAAGATTTTTCTCAGCCCTTCATTGAAGAAACCTGTATGCCATCTTTCCAGCTTCTCAGATGATAGCATTTTTAATTAAGGCATTTACATTTTTAAGACATAATATTGTTAAGACTAGACTGCAATATAGTGTAACATAAATTTTATATACATTAGGAAACAAAAAAATTGTGGGATATACCTGTACTAGTTTTTCAAGACAACTCAGTTTGCATATTTTGAAGACATCTCTAGCTGGTTGAGAGTGCTTTCATCTGTGGTGTGGGTATTTCATCTGTGGGTATAGATACTTTATGTATTCTTTTTATAGCACTATTTTTTATTGTTCATGTCTTTTATGCTTTTCTATGTGTTAATTACTGTTTTATTTTAACAGAGTTGTTAAATAGATGTTTAAGGCTTTGCTATGGTCTCACTATTGCTTAGCTTTATTTTTGCATGTGCTTTGTTTTAGAGTATTTGACTTTTAGCTAGGAGTCACTCTCTCACATTGAACTAGCTTTATAGACTCGCTACCAAAGTCATTGTATCAGTTAACCTATGTGGAAGGCTTTTACCTATGTTTTTTTAAGGCACACATAGAAAATATGGTTTGGCTGTATATCCACTGTTTTTTTTTTTTTTTGAATTCTTTGCTTGGAGGATTTTGGAAAGCTAAGTGTAAGTTGAGACTTAGGATCTCTAGAGCCATCCATATTTGTGAGTGATAAGGTAGACTATCAAAGCAATATTGTACATAATTTGGTGAGTACAGCTGTATTCAGATGACTGCAGTTGGTGGAAAATACCATTTGATTGTTGAAATATGAAAGACAAAAGATGAAGTCAGACTTGAAATTTATTTCTTCACTTTGATCTGCAAGAGGGCTGCTGTTCAGTGTAAGCCTAGATTATTCTAACTTCAAAACAACATCTTGTTTAAAAGAAGCAGTGAAATAATGAAATGTGAATTCTCTAACTGGGGCAGATACTATAGGCAGAGGACTTTGACATCTTATGGTAAAAACCTAGGCTGGTTATGTAGTGAAGAACATGTGTTCTGGGGTCAGATAGTTCTGACTGAATTCCTGTTCCAACACTTCAGGTGTAAGTTTCAACAGTCCACAAACCATCACTTCTAGTTTTGCAAACTTCTTAATCTCTAACATTTGGTATCCTCATCAGAAAATTGAGGAAAATAACACTATGTCTCTTACTGCTTAATTTCTAGTATCCCAATCCAAATGTACACAGCAGGTACAGAGATTGTTATTGTTATTTTTAATGGTTTGAAGATCAGTTTATGCATTGACTCCTCAATGATACAGAGAAACAACATGGTAATACTAGAACCAACTAGACTTCCATATAGGACTGATAAACTCTCTTCTCAGTGACAATAACATAAGAATAAGGTCAGAAGGGAGGAAAAGAATAGAGAATATTTGAGTTTCCTGCTCCTGCTTTATAACATTTCTTGTTTGGTTTTGTGTGATGACACAGTTGTCCTGTTTGCTAGGCTCTTATTCATATAGAAGTTTGTGAGGCTTAACGATAATAATGTAGGCTTGAGAAATCTGGTGTGATGAGAAAAAGCATGATAATAACTCATTACCATAGTCTAGATATAGCCCAAGTCCAACAGAAGATGATAAGAAAGAAATAGAACCAGCTCTGCTTGATTGCAAAGTAAGGTTACATAATTGGTGTTAAAATAGCATGAGAAATTTCTGTAATTTGCAGGGTAAAATACCAATAATTTTACTGATTAAATTCTATTTTCCATTTACTTTTTCCAATCAAACACATTGACTCTACTAAATCTTAATATGATTTGGTCTTTTAGAGACCATTAAAAGAGATATCAATGGAAAATTTAGTCAAGGAAGAAAATCTAAAATGTGTCACTCTTTTCTTTTTGTTCTGGCATTGGAAAGACTATTAACTTATTTACTCACTGATTTTCCAAATGTGCTGTGTTCTTGTTTTACGTTCCCAGAATGTTATATATCTATTTTCACAGTATATTTTTGTGTATTATTTTAATTTTAAAATAGGGTTAAATTGGAAAAACAATTTAGTACTAGAGTATAATAAGCATTTTAAAACCCAGAGACGTAGCTCATTCATATTCATATTAGTACAGCAACTAGAGAATGCATGTTTACTGGTGGTCGAACGAATTTTTGGTGAGTGTGTACATGGGCACAGAGAGTGGAGAGTACATGAACTAGTGAGGATATGCTCTCAGTGCTCATGGTGTCTTTAGTAATCTTCTTATTGTTGTTCTTAAAATTCTGTTTAGGACTATGTTAGGTCTAACCATGATGGTTCATTCAGAATGTTATCCTGAGTGACAGGAAAAGAGAATTAAATGGATGTGGTCATTTAAATAAAATTGATATCCACAGTCTAATGTTTGTTTTTTTTTATATCTTATTTTTGGATAGTACATAGTGACAATTTTTCTTTCTGTGAAATTTTATTTTATGTAAGAAACAGAAACATGTTTCAATGAAGTATTCCAATATTGTTTAAAATGACTTGATTTGATAATCATAGATACTCTGTAACTGAGACAAAACTATGTATCAGACAATGCACTGGTTATTTTCACATATATTGCCATCTTTTGCTTGAGTTGCAGAAATAGTCCCTGACTTGTATGCTTCCAATCCATTCTCCACACTGCAGGCAAAGGCATTGTTTGACACAGTCTGATTCCCATTTCCTTCTCTAGCCATACATAGACCCAAATTTACATACTTTAAAAAATAAAAAGAAAACAAAAACAATATTAAATGACTTCTAACTGCACTTTGTACAAAGGCCAAAATACTTAACCCACTGATCTGGGCTCCATATGGTCTAGACCCTGCAGAGCTTTTGTTTCCATTTATATCAACCCTTTTTTCCCTAGGCCCACAGTAAGAGGCAACTGTTTTAAACCTCATCTATTTTTAGTGTTTCTAGCGGTTGACTTCATATTTCCTAGTAATATGGATGCATTATCACTTCTTAATTTCTGAATTTTAGGTATTGAATTGATTCACATCAGATAAGAATTTAGCTTATTTGCATTTTTTCTTCCAGTTTTTGATAGTTATGTCACTTAAAAAATTTTCAACTTCTTTTTTAACTAAGTAATGCACAGAAACTTATTCCTTAAAAATACAAATCAATGTATAAACATATTTCTCAAATGTAACCATGCCTTTTAATTTTTTATCTTGTAAAATGAAGATTTTGATGCCCTTTACTTTTTATCCTTTCACACTTTTTTTCTTTTCACAGTTTTCATCTACTGCTTAGCTTCTATGAACTGTCTTTAATTTTTTTTTTACATTCTATTCTGTAAGCATAATTACATTTTCTTTATTGTCTTTGTATTGATTCTAAAAATTGAAAACTTTGTACCTTATGGCATACAAGCCCTGTTTTTGTTTGTTTGTTTGTTTTTGTTTTTATTTTTTGGTGCCGAGGATTGAACTCAGGGCCTTGTGCTTGCCAGGCAGCACTCTAGCCACTGAGCTACAGCCCCAGCCTTCCAAGCCCATTTTAATGTGCTGTGATTATATTTTGACTGTATTTCCAATTTCACAATCTTTACCACTCAGAGGAGAAACAAATGAACAAAAAACAATTCAAATCAAGTAAATGATAGACTAATGATAAGTATATGAATGGGCCACAAATTATAGCAAATCCACTTTAGGTCCATTTATTACAAAATGTAATAAAATCAGGAAGCAGCCATATGATGAAGTAGAATAAATAATGTTCATGCAGAGGCAACTGTTCATACACATGTTCCACAGTCAGCAATCTCAGAAGGACTATTTTAAGAAGTGACAAAAGGCCAGAAAGGATGGAAATGATAAAAGAGGACAGTTGCCTAGAATATGATTGAAGAGGTATGCAAGTGAAGGATCGTGAAAGATCCTGTTTACAATGTTAAGTAGTTGGCATTTTATTCTACATGAGGAAGCTCTGGATACGTCCTAATCAAGGAATAGATATGATCAGTTCATCTTTTTTTAAAAAAAAATTAGTCTGCTAGAATGTGTAGAATGAATTATAGTGGGTTAAGAGTGGAAGGAATAATGGTGACCAATTATGAAGCTATTGAGCAGTACAGGTTAGAGATGCTGAGGTAACCAAAGTAGTAAGTAGCAATCAGCAGCAAAGTACAGCTTCTCCAGGACCTGAACTCCAGACACATAGAAAGTAACAATTTGGCAAAGAGAAGAAAAAGTAAATTTCCAAGAATTGGAAGAGCATTGCCAGGAAGATTAGAAACTACAGAGAAGCTGGAGAAATGGGGCATAACACAGAGAAAAGATTGAAGTAGTCTGGAAGCTCACCCTGGCTCCTGGGCAGGGGAACCTGTCTCTGCAGACACAAAGTAAGCCCCCATGGTTGAAAGCTCCAGCAAGAATCAACTAGACTTCAAGGCAAAACTTATCGGAAGAGCAAAGAAGGTCCCTGCATATTGATGAAGGGAAAAAATTCAACAGGAAGAAAAAATAATTATAAGCATGTATGCTTTGAACACCAGAGCACCTACTTCATAAAACAAACACTACTGGACATAAAAGATCAGATAAACATCAGCAAAATTATACTGGGGGACATCAGTACCCCACTGTCATAGATGGACAGATTAACAAAGAGATATCAGAGCTGAACCAAAGATTCAAACAAATGGACTTAACAGATTTCTACAGAGTGTTCCCTCCAACAACACAATACATGTTTTCCTCAGAAGTGCACAGAACTCTCTCCAAAATAAACCACAAATACTCCATAAAGCATTCTTAAGTAAAAGCAAAATAATCAAAATCATACCATGCATATTATTAGATGATAGTACAGTGCAACTAGAAATGAATGGCAAAGGAAACCACAGAAATTATGCAAAAAATGTGGAAATTAAACAGTAAGTGATTGAATAATCAAACGGTCACAAAAGAAATGAATGAAGAAATTAGACAATTCCTAGATCAAACATTAATGTCAGTACCAACAGACCTATGGGACACAATGAAAGTAGTCCAAAGAGAGAAGTTTACAGCTGTGAATGTCCACATCAGAAAATCAAAGTGACCCAAATCAATAACCTCATCATGTGCCTAAGAGTCCTAGAAAAATGAAAACAATCCAAATCCAAAGCTAGTACAAGGAAGGAAATTAAATAGATCAGAAATTCAGATGCTGAAATTCAGAAAAGTTTTAATAACTATTTTGAAAACCTGTACTCCAAGAAATTGGAGAAGCCAGAAGAAATGGGTACATTTCTAGATAAATATGAATTACTAAAACTGAAACAGAAGATTAAAAAACCCTGAATGATCAAATAACAGATACTGAAATTGAAGCAGTGACAAAAAAACCTATAAACTAAGAAAATCCCAGGAACCAGTGGATTCACTGCTGAGTTCTACAAGAACACGACTAAAAAAGAAAACTACAGGTGATTATTTTTAACATATATACAAAATGCTCAATAAGATATTGGCAAACAGAATGTAATACATCATCAAAAAGCTTATACACCATGACCTAGACTTCATGCTGGGGATGCAGAAATGGTTCAACCTACACAAATCAATAAATACATTACATAAACAGAAGCAAGGACAAAAATTACATGATCATGTCAGTAGATGCAGAAAAAGACTTTGACAAAATCCAGTATCCATTCACGATAAAAACCTTTAAGAAATTAGTACAGAAGGACCTTATCTTAATCTGATAAAAGCCATCCATAACAAACCAATAGCCAACACCATATTAAATGGTGAAAACTTTCCCTTAAAATAAGGAACCAGAGAAAGACGTCCACAATCACCACTCATGTTCAATATAAAACTGGGAACAGCCAGAGCAATCAAACAAGAAAAAGAAATAAAAGCAACATGTATAGGAAAGGAAGAAGATAAGTTATCATTATTTGTAGATGACATGATCCTCTACATAAAGATCTGAATTTTACATAAAGGCCAAAAGACTTCTATAATTAATTATCAAATTCAGTAGCATAACAGGCTACAAAATCAGCACACAAAAATTCAGTGGTATTCATGTACACTGATAATTAGCCTACTGGGAAAGAAATTAGGAAAATGATACCATTACAACAGCATCAAGAAAAATTAAATACTTAGGAGTTAAAATAAGCAAGGAAGTGAAAGACCTCTATAATGAAAACTATAGTGTTCTGGAAAAGGTGATTGAAGAGGATATCAGAAAATTGATATTCCCTGTTCCTACATAGGCAGAACCAATATTGTCATAATGGACACACTTTTGAACTGATGTAGAGATTTAATACAGTCCCACTCAAAATACCAATAGCATTCCCCAAGGACTACAAATCAATCCTGAAGTTCATATAAAACAAGAAGAGACCCAAAATATCAAAAGCAATCCTAAGTAGCAAGAGCAAAGCAGGTAGTATCATGATCTGAGATGTAAAGCTCTAGTACAAAGCTACAATAATAAAAACAGCATGGTATTGGCACAAAACAGACATGTGACTCAGTGGAATAGAACTGAGGATGCAGAAACAGCCCCAGACACATTCTGCTATCTGATCTTTGAAAAAGGGGCCAAAATAATACACTGAATGAAAGATAGCCTCTTTAACAAACAGTGCTGGGAAAACTGGTTATTCACACTGCGGAATTTTGAATCTAGACCCATATCTCTCACCATGTACTAAATCAAAATCAAAATGGATCAAAGATCTAAATGTTAAAACAGAAACACTTAATCTGCTGGAAGATAAGCTAGGTAAAACTCTTCAAGACATAGGCATAGGTAAAGACTTTCTGAACAGAGCCCCAGTTAAACAAATATAGTACCAAGAATCAACAAATGGGATCACATCAAATTAAAAAGCATCTGCACACCAAAGAAGACATCCAAAAGAGTGAAGAGATAACCTACAGAATGGGAACATTTTTTTTTCTGCTAGATATTCCTGAGACAGTGACTAAGGGCTAGACTATATGGAGAACTGAAAAAAATTAGATGCCCCCCAAATAAAAGACTCAGTCATAAAATGGGCAACTGAAATGAGTGGACACTTCTCAGAAGAAGAATTATAAATGGCCAGTAAATACCTACAAAATGTTCAACATCTCTGGCCATTAGAGAAACGCACATTAAAAAAACACCGAGATTCTATCTTACTCCAGAAAGAATATCAAGAAATCAAATAATAACAAATTGTAGTGAAGCTTTGGGGAGGCTCGGGGTTAGGAACCCTTCTACCCTGTTGGGGGGGAATGTAAATTAGTCAACTTTTATGGAGATTAGTATTGGGATTCCTGAAAAAACTAAGAATTTCCATTTGACCCTGCTATTCCCCTCCTTGGTATCTTCCCCAAAGAATTAATGACATTATATTATAATGATACTGCGTACTCATGTTCATATCACCACAATTCATAATAGCTAAATCTTGAAAGCAGCCTATAAGTCCATCAATAATGAAGGGGGGAAGAAAATGTGACATTTATACACTGCGGTGTGCTACTCTGCCATAAAAGATATACTTGACTAATTTATAGGAAAATGGATGCACCTTGGAACCATAATGTTAAACTTGTATGTGTGATTTTTTTTCGTAATTTCTCTTATATGTGAAACCCAAAATATAAATAAAGAGCAAAATGAAAGGTTGATAATGGGATACAGGGAGATAGATCTTTTGCAAAAGGAAGGGGGATCAAGAGATAGAGGGCAGGGAGAGGAAGTAGATGAAAAACAAATTAAGATGTGTTTTGTACATGTACCAACTCCTAATGAGGAATGAAGTCAGTATGTACTGCAAACATGTACTAATGAAAAAAACAGAAGAAAATCTACTTTTGTTAACTCATGTATTGTCCTAATATAACTTTAAAACCAAAATCAGCTGCAGAGTACAAAAAGGGCATATTACAGGCCAATCTTAGTTATAAATATTGACATGCCAAACTTCAATAAAAATACAAAGTATATTCTGATAATGTAATATTTAGAAGTTGCTTTGCCATTAAAACTCTATTGTAGTGTCTCCGATCAACAGATTAAAGTAGCAAAAGACATAAAATTCTCTTAAAAGATTAGATGACAATACTTTGATGAGATTACTGGCTGTGTTCCAGTCAAAGTTCTAAGTCATATATCTGTAAATTTATTTATTCCTCATAACAACCCTTTGTTATATACTGTATTTTTATTCTTATTCTATAAGCAGGGAAACTGGCAGAGAACCGAAGTGTATGTTATTCAGGACAGGATTTGAATTCAGGTCAGCTGGTTCAAATATTCATGGTCTTAACTACAACAAGGATAAATTCTTTTTGGCTTTAAGCCCTCTGAGGGTAAAAGTAAATCTTTAAATAGTTTAAAGGAGTTTTTAATAAAATAGTGATTGTAGATGAGAAGGATTCTTAAACAGTATAAAAGGAACATAAACCAGAAAGGAAATAGTACATTGAATGCAAATAAATACCCTAGATTCTACTACTGTGGAAAAGGAGAACAGACCTCGGAGAACAGATAGTGGTTGCAGTTTTTTTACTTTGTTAATCTAAACTTTGCCGTCAATTTCTTTCTTCTGGCTAGTGTTTGTGCACCACATAGATTACCACATGGTGTTCCTGGAGGTTTTTGTTGTCAGGTCTTTTGGTTTGTTTTTTGAGAAATAGGCTACAAAAATTGGCTATTATATAATTGTATTCATTTAGTGTCATCCCTTCTTTTTGGATAATTGGTGCTAATGGCCTCTACCTAAAATGTATCATTTTTCACAGAGTGACTTCTTTGCCACTAGAAGAGCTCCAGATCATGCTGTGTATGTCATTTAACACTATTAGCATGCCAAAAACATGGTAGAAACTTCAAACTATTTCAGAAGGCCTTGACAGGACTATATCATAAGGACAATAGATTTTCCTAAAGGAAGAATAACTTATTTCTGTTTTTTATTTTATTCTTTCAAAAATATTTATTAATCATTTCCTGTACACGAAGTTCCTATCATGTGTTAAAACAGATAGAAGTATTTGAGCGAACATTTTCCCTGAAATGGAGAAGTTAGAGGTTGGGAGAGCAGGGTGGGACAATAAATATTTTCAATAGAATTCAATGAGCTCTTCCTTTCTTCTGCCCCAATATTTATTTGACATTTGACAATATTTGACAATACACTACTACTTCAGTTCAGGAGCACTTCTGTTTGTAAACCGGTTCACAAACAAAAGCATTTGGCAAAATTTTGCTTCTATTCTCAAACTCTGCATTGGGTGACAACACAACCATGGCCATTTTCCCCACACAAACACAAACGCAGCCATCTTCCCCAAAATTGTAAAATCAAATTGTAAACCTCCCAGGATTGTTGTTAGCATTCAACAAAATATGTAAGTAGGGCGCAGACCTGATATAATGTTGGTTCTGTCTCATGAAGGAGAGAACTGCCTCCAGTAGCATTTCATACATTGCCCTATACATAGTATATGCAATAAATAATGAGTTATTAATTACTTGGCCAGTTAAACAAGTCAATAGAAATTTTGAACCTTTAATACATAAATGTAGATTCCAAATAGACTTAGGAACTAAAATGTGGAAGCAACATTTTAAGCTTTTTAGAAGGAAACATAAAAGCATTATCCTTATAATTGTAAACAAGAAGAGATTTATGAACAAAACATAGTAAGCATACACGATGAAGAAAAAGATCAATTAGCTGACTGCAGGAGACTTTTAATTTTATGCCTAAAAAGCCATCATTTTGAAGAGAACAAGTGTGACAGACTACAAGATATTTGTTCTTTGTGTGCCCACAAAAGGATATAGTATCCAGAATACCTAACTCACAATCTGTGTTGGTCCAGTAGCTTAGGGTTACTATAACAAAACACAACAGGCTTGGTGATTTACAAACAATAAACATTTATTCATCACAGTTCCAGAGGCTAAGTCCAAGATTAAGTCATCAGGAGATTTGGTGTCTAGTGAGGGCCCACTTCCTAGTTCACAGATAGCTGTCTCTTCACTATGTCCTCACATGGCAGGAGGAAAAGAAAGCTGTCTAGCATTTCTTTTTTTTTTTTTTTTTTTTTGGTGCTGGGGATCAAACTCAGGGCCTCCTGCTTGTTAGGTGAGCGCTCTACCATTTGAGCTAAGTCTCCAAACCCTAGCATGTCTTTCTAAAGGGTACTAATCCCATCATTTAGGGCTCCACCCTGTGATCCAATCACCCCCCCCCAAAGTCCCGTTCCAACACCATCACGTTGGTGATTAGATTTCAAAATATAGATTTGGGGATTTGTAAACATTTAGTTCATAGCAGCATCCATAAAAACTCTGCTTAAGGAGAATATATAATTTCTATGATACAAAATATGGAAGCATTCTCACTGTCCATCGATGAGAGAATAGAGAAGTAAATTCTGGAATGCTGTTATCATGGAATACTATGGAACAAGAGGGGAAAAAAAAAAAGGGAGTTACATGTATCCTTAAGGAGGAAGCTCATAGACAAACTAATGAGCCAAAGAGGACAAGTTGCAAAAGAGTAAATGCAGCATAATGACATTTAAATTTAATTTAAAATATGCAAAACAAACCATATCTTGTTTATGGATTTATATGTGTAACAAGAACATAATACACACTTAACTACTTTTAAACCAAAAAACCAAATAATTCCCAAATGGTAACTGTCATGCCATTAAAGCACTTAGCAATATAAATTCTTTTTTTTGGTGCTGGGGATCAAACGCGGGTTCTTGTGCTCGCAAGGCAGGCACTCTAACCACTGGGCTAAATCCCCAGCTGCAATATAAATTCTTAATTAGGCTCAAGGGAATAAATGATATTACCAAAAACATACACAAGTTGATTAGAAAGCAAGTGAACTGTAAATGGTAGTGACAACTAAATAAAAAAAAGAGATTCTGGAGTCTTTAAACTTCTATTTTTTTAACTGTACAGAAAAGTAAAGTAAAATGTCATGATTAAATGCTATTTGAAATACACTGTACATATATTTAAAAATGCTATATGCACATTTAAATAAAATTTTAAAATAAGTCAAAACATGATGGTATAGCAGAAAGAGTCTTGATTTACTCAGATTATATTGAAATTCTGGTTATCATGTTGGCTTTGTAGCCTTTAGGAAGTCATTTATTTATATCAACCTCACGTTTTCAGCTGTAAAAATAATCTTCAGTTTCCTCCTTTGTAAAATTCCTACTTAACCATATTCTGGAAAGATTTATGCTTGCATTTGGTATTTAAGCACAATATGTACTTCATAAATGGTGCCTGATCAGTAGAGAAGAAATTAATCATAAAAGTGTCTATGGGACATCAGCAAGATGGCAGAGTAGGACTTCCCAGTGCATACATGAATAAGAAAGAAATATCAACTGGGTAACTATCCACACATGAAATACTTTCATAAGCATTAAGGAAAACAGGTAAGATGACAGTACTTGAATGTAGCATGGAAATAAGAAAAGATGAATTGAAGAAGGCGTGAAGCATAGTTTTACATTTCCTACCTCCCTCTCTCCTAACTCCAAGCAGCATAGTGTGAAGAGAGATATCCTCTTTGTGGGGAGAAGAGAAGGAAGTGAGCAATGAACTTTAATGCAGACCCTAACCCAGACCCACCAGGCGAGTCAGGCCCTCATAGCTGTAGACCGAGGGCTGATACCCACAGACTACCCTCCAAACTTACACTGGCACCAATCATAAGGTCAGGTGTTCCAGTCTGATACTGAGTTTTGATGGAGTGGCTTCTCAAAGAGTCCACTCTAATAGTCCAAAATGGACAAAACCAGTCTTATTTAATTGATGATGATTAATGGTTTTTCTGAAACCTATTAGCAGAACAACTATTCATGAAGACCAGGAAAAACTAGTAAGCAGGAAGTTTATAAATGGGGTACTGATAAATTAGTCAAAGTAGCTAAGAAAGCTTGTGTGTTGGCAATATATAAAATTAAATATATTGGATTAAAACTGGAAGATGTAAAAATTTTCTTTGAAAACATTTTCAAGTATAACTAAAAACTTCATAAACAGCTGCACTGTACTCCAGCCCTACTATCTTTGCTCATTCCCATCTTAGGACCTTTTCAGTTACTGCTCCCTTGCTTGGAATTCTCTTCTCACAGGCTTTGCTTCTCATTTTACTAAGTCTGCTTAAATATCATTTTTTCAGAAAGGCCTTCTTTGACCTTGTGATGGTTAATCTTGATTGTTAATTTGATTGGTTTGAGAGACACGTAGGAGATTAGTAAAGTAGTGCACTTCTGTGAGTCTGGGTGGGTCATGGAAGTATGATGGTGGGGACTGTATCTGGACTCTGAACTGCTTTCTTTCTATCCTTACCATCCTCTCCACTTCCTGACTGCAATGAGGTGTGCAGTTTTCTTTCATCATGTCCCTCCACCAGGATGTCCTACCTTGCTGCCAGCCAACCTTAGACTGATCCCTCTGAAGCCATGAGCCAAAATTAACCTTTTCTCCTTTACAATTATGTATGTCAGGTATTGGTCAGAGCATTGAAAAGCTAACCATTGCAGAGCTTGAACAAAATAGTCCTACCTTAATCTGCTTGTGGTGCTGTAACAAACCACCACAGCCTTGGTAACTTGTAAAGAACAGAAATTTATTTCTCATGGTTCTGGAGTCTGTGAGGTCCAAGATCAGTGTATCAGTGGGACTGGTGTCTGGTGAGGGCTGCTGTCTGCTCCCAAGATGGCCCCTAATGTCTGTATTCTCTGGACAGAAGGAATGGTATCCCCACAAGACAGGAGGGACAGAAGGGCAGGAGGGTGCTCCATTTAACCTTCGAACTTTCATATGGGTGCTAATCTCATTCATGGGGGCAGAACCTTCGCCTCTTAAAGGCTTCTCTCCTAATACTGTTGCATGGGAGATTAAGTTTCAACATAAAATTAGGAGGGCATACCATCATTAACTCCATAATTGTCTTTTATTTTACCTGCTTGATTTTCCTTTTAACAATTATTGATTTTCTTTTATAAATAATTAAACACTGTGAAAAAAGTAGTTTTTCTTGAAATAATTTTCTGAGCTCACTTTGCTTCATTATGGCATACATTTACACCCTCAAATCTAGGTTGGTGGTGTCATTTCATCCACCTCATTGCTTTAAGTAAAGAAAGTATACACAAACAAGAATTTTAAAATGAGAGTAAGTATTGTTTAACTGTAGAGGAAATTTCTTAAGACTTAAAAATGAATGTGACAGTGCCTGGACTAGGCTGCCAACAGATACAAGACATATACACAATCTTGTAATTCCTAGAAAATGCTTTCAATATGTTTTATCTTTACAGAGTCCAAAGATTAATGACCCTCATGAAAATAATAAATTATTTCAGAAGCACATTTGGAAAATAAACCATTAGAGTTTTGGCTTAAAAAAAGTTAAGGCGAGGTGTGAAAAGACAAAATTTTGAAGCTCTTTAAAGGAATATACTTACAACCTCAAGTTGTAGATTTTTTTTTTTAACAAAACACAAAAACAGTAACTATAAAGTAACAGTGATACTATTAAAAAATAGTAGGAAGCCAGGTATAGTGGCTTGTGCCTGTAGTTCCAGCCCCTGGGAAAGCTGAGGAGGAAGGATCGTGTAAGCCTGGGAGTTTGAAACCAGCCTGGGCTACAGAGCAAGACTGTCTCAAAACAAACAACAACAACAAATAAGCTGGAACACTTATAACCTCATTTAAAAAACAACAAAAGATTTATTCATGGATTTTATGAATATATAAAATTCCCATACATCAATATTTTAAAAAGATAGCCCATAGAATTATGGTCAAGAAATCTGAACAGGCACTATATAATGATGATGGTAATGATGACTTACAAATTGCCAATAAGCATACAAATAGCTATTAAGTAATTATTAAGATCATGCAGATTGAAAATACAATAAGCAAACACTCATCCACCTGACTGGCAAAAATACAGACAGCATGAGTTTGGGCAAAAATGTGCAACAATGAAATCACTGCTGTTGGGAAGTTTAAATGGAGGCACTCACTTTAGAGACTTTTTTTTTTTTTTTTTTGAGATAGGGTCCTGATCTGCAGTTCAGGCTGCCCTTGAACTCACTATGTAGCCCAGGCTGGCCTTGAATGAGTGGCCATCCTCCTGCCTCAGCCTCCCGAGTGCTGGGATTACAGGTGTGCGCCAACATACCTGCTGATACACTCACTTTAGAAGCAGTTTGGCAATACTTAATCAAGTAGAAGAATCATGTTCTCTAAAATTCAGCAATTTATCTCTTAGAAATATACCCTAAAGATGACATGTGTATCTGAATACACACACAAAAGTGTTTGCAGGAGAATTGTTTTTAATAACCCAAATAGGAAACAATGCAAATGTCTATTAATTTAAGAATAGAATAGTTTATGGCATAAGATACAATAGAATACAGCACTATGTAGCAATAAAAATGAACAAACTACTACTACTGTGTACAATGCAGATTAATCCTATGAGCTTAATGTTGTGAAATAAGAAAGACCCCAAAGAATATACAAAGTATTATTCAATTTATACAATATTCATAAGTTAACTAAACTTTATTTTAGGGATACATATAAATGTGACAAAACTTCAAATAAAAGCAATAATGTGATAACCATAAAACTCAGGACAGTGGATTCTTCTAGAAGTAAGAAAAGAGGATTTGGAAAAAGAGAGAAGAACAGCTCCAGCTCTTTAATTTGCACTTTCCCACTATTGGCATTGTTTCTTCCCAAAAAATAAGAGTGAAAGTAGATTTTATTGTGAAAAATCCAGGAAATATTAACTCCATGTTACTGATTTTAGAGCTCATGGTTTCACATATATGGTCTCACAGTGGTTTTCAGGGCTTGTAGAGATGGATATCTGTTATTCACAGATCAAACAATCACATAGTAGTCTGTATAGGAGTCCTGGAAAACAGCCTAACAACAACCAATAGCTATGGCTTGTCTTCAAAAAGCAACATATATAGAAATTAAATTAGCACATGTAATATGAACCAAAAGCTGAAAATATCACTCTCTAGAGACTTGTTCAACTCAAAAGTTATTTTTCATCCTAATTTGGATTTCTGAAACCTAAATGTATTCTTGAAAGTTTGAAGCACTGTTTTCAGAGCTAAGTACTTCACTCTAGCCTGAAGGCTTGCAGAAGAGAGTAAGTAACCTCCACGGTGAAGAGCTCTGGCTTGACAGGGGAAAGACAGTCTATGTACAGGCTTCAGATACCTCTTCCTTCTGACAGAGAAAGGCACATTCTGGCTATTCCAATATTTTTGAAGCATTAGCCTATAGAAGATTGAAATTTCCATATATATACACAAAATTTAGACTTCATTCAATAAATATCACTGCACACTTGCCAGGTGTCAAACACTGTACTAAGTGCCAGCAAAAAAAAAAAATTGCTATTGTGATATAAATTACAAAGAATTTATACAACCAAAGTATGGTGATACATACCTGTATTTCCAGCTCTCTGAGAGGCTGAGGCAGGAGGGATGCAAGCCTGGCCTGGGCACCTTAGTGGTTTAGCAAGACACTGTTTCAAAATTAAAAAAAAAAATTTAAGGGGTGGGAATGCAGCTTAGTGCAAAGGCTCTAGGTTCAATCCCCAGTATCACCAAAATTTTTTTTAAATAAAAAAAGAATTGATACAAAGCACTACAAGTGCATAAAACTGGAGAATTTTATCTAATAGTACAAGTCATGGAAGATTTGACTGTGATGAGATCTAAAAGATAAAAGTAGTGAAAGAATAAAGGAAATTGAAAAAAGAACTTCCTAGGTTGATGGAATAATATATGTAAAGACCTAGCTGAAGAATGAAACAAAGATATAAAATGTAAAAGAAGGCAGGTATGGCTGGAAATGGTGGGTTAAGGAATACATCATACAATATGAAGCTAAAGTGTCAGGCAGCAAGCAGACTATGAAAAACTGGTAGACCACGATAAGGAATTTATCTTCGTCCTGTAATAAGAAGCCGACAAATTTGAGTTGTCAACCTCAAGACTTTAATGACATTTGTCTCAGAAAGATTATAAAAATTCACAACTTGGGGCAAAAGATATAACTGTCATAGTTTAGAGAAGGCTCATGTCTTAAAGATTTGGTCCCTAACAGGTGGGGATTAGAGGAAGTGTTCCTATTGCTGAGGTCATGGCTTTAAAAGAATAGTAGGACACAGGCCCTTCCCTTCCACTTTCTTTCACTGAACCATGAAGCAAATGGTTTTTCTCCACTATGTGCTTCCCACCATGACATGCTGCCTTTCCACAGGCTCCAAACCCATGTATCTATCCGACCATCGACTGAAACCTCAAAAGCTGTTGGAGAATATGTATTTTTTCTTTTCATAACTTTATTTCAAATTTTTTGATGCAGTAATGGAATGCTGACTAATATAAAAGCTGTTCAACAATAGAATGGGTCACCTAAGAGACTATGTCCCATTATTGCAAATAATCAAGTAGAACCTGATAATCATTTTTCAGGAATGCTACATAAAGGGTTGTGCATATGTTGGAAAGTTAGTCCTAAGGTTCCACCCTTCTCTGAGATTAAATAATTTAATTACTCAAACATCAAACAGGGATTTTTACAAAACACTCTAAAATTTGAAGTTTCTAAATGATGTGTCTGTTGTTCATACGAACATGCAGAATTAAAATTTTCAACTGCAGTTTTATGGTGGTTTCTCAGAAAGGATCGTAACATTACACAATAGGAGATCCATTTTCAGTTCTGACTGGAATCAGGGAGTGGCTCTTGCTCCTGTCCCCGTTGCCAAGTCACATACAGAGCGTAGGTGTTGGGGAGAGAGTGTGCAAGTGAAAGATAGCTATTAGAACGAATGGGATGGTATCAGAGAAAGATACGTTATGAGGATCTCCAGCCTGGTGTACAGAAAGATTATTTTCTTGCCACATTGGTGAAGTGTTCTCATCTGTCCTTTTTAGCAAAGAAGGAAATGGAAGTAACTAATCAGAACACACTGGATAAGTATTTTAGTTGAAGTGAATATGTGTGCTTAAATTGACTGTAGAAGAAAATGTGTATCGTTCTTATTCTAGAAGATAAGCTGAGATGTTAAAAACTCAGAATTCACTGTCTTAATCAAGTACCGAGTTTAATGCCTTTGGATACAATATTTATAAATATAGTATCATCTGAGTGGTTACTTGCAGAGTATAACCTCATCCATAGCTAGCACTAAGTCAGATAATGCCTGCCTTATTACCACTGTCTGAAGTGGATAAAACCATTACTTAATAAAGCACAATCTTAATCAGGCTCATTTCTACTAAATATTACATGTGTTATATTAGTACCATCTTCTCTATACTATATTGAAGGTGTCAGCTCATGAAAACTGGTGTTACCTAAAGGAGGTCTTTGTGACACCCAGTTCCTGGGAATTCTCCTGTTTGTGTAACTGCCATCTTGCAGCCCTTCAGTCCTCAGACTCTTCTTATTTTAATGTCTAATTCTTTTCTATCCTCTAATGTCTCATATATTCCATCAAATCCTCGATTCATTGGATTTTGGAATCTTTTTTTCTGTTTGACCAGAATCCTTTTGAATTCTAATACAGTGTTTAAAATGACAAGTTGACATTATCTATCTGTAATTTAAATGTTCATGCTCTCTGTTCCATCATCAAAATCACTAAGAAAAATTATAAAGAACTGGGCCCAAGATCAGCTTCTTGTTGTCAGCAGGCTGTTTATAAAAGATAACTCACTTTAGAAAGTGTATCGAATGCAATACCAGTGGTGGAAAATATATTTTATAGGAGTCAGATTTTGCTCTCTGCAGATGCAGAAAAGTGATAGGAATGTAGCAGGAAACAAAACATGCACCTGCTCAGTTGTAGGTCTTGCTTAGAAATAAGTTCATTTTTGTTTGTCTATTCATCTGGATAATTTGGAATTACTTTTGTTTTAAAATGCTCACATGATAAAACCACAGTAAACCTCTTGCCTTAGAGATTTAACATGCCCATAGAAAGTAGATACTCAAATTCAGATGTCTACTTTCTGTTAAGTGTACCTAACGTTTTATATAATCGGTACTAAATACAGAATATGGACATAAGTCAATAGTCCTTGACGTTTATAGAAAATGACTTTAAAGTACCATGCCTAAAAATTGATATGGGGAAAAATAAAAATTATTGTTTTTTTTTGTAACTAAGTATAGTCTAATGTGACCCTGAAACTCACGTTCGTTTAGAAATGTCAGTTACCTTATATAGCTCTTTCTTCTTTCCCTGTCTCGCTTTCATTTTTTTGTTCATCCCAGAAGGGAAAATCTTGTAAAGAGATATAGTGATTTAAAATGGAGATAATGACCTAAGATGAACTTGAAGCCACTATAATAAGCTAGGAAGAAGGAATGAATAAAATCCCATCTACCCACCATGGCCCGTCCCTTTACAAAGGTCTCCCAGACAATTGCTTTTGATTTGCTCGTATTTCTCAACTTCCTTATACACCCTAACATCAAACCTCTTCCACAGATTGTTTCTCATTTTGTCTACTCCACATAGCCACAACCTAGAAAAGATTAGCATCCCTTTTCTTAATTTTTAATTTTTATTGGTGCATGTTTTCAGTACATAATTATTATATTCCTTATGGAGAGTTGGTACATGTACATAACACATCTTAATTTATTTTTCATCCTCTTTTCCATCCCTCCCTCCATCTCTTGGTCCCTTTCCCACATGTGAAAGATCTATCTCCCTGTTTTCCATTATCTATCTTTTATTTTGATTTATATATATATATATTTTGGGGTTTCTCATATAAGAGAAACTATGTGATATTTAAGCTTGTGCGTCTGATTTATTTCACTTAACGTTATAGTTTCAGTGTGTATCCATTTTCCTACAAATGACTCAAGTTTTCCTTCTTCATGGTAGAGTACTCCATTGTGTATAAATGCCACATTTTCTTTATCCATTCATCTGTTGATAGATATATAGGCTGCTTTCAAGACTTAGCTATTATAAATTTGATTGGTATAAATGTGAATATGCATGTATCAGTGTAATATCATGTCTTTAACTCTTTTGGGAAGGTACCTAAATGGAGATGAACTGGGTCAAATGGAAATTCTATTTTTAGCTTTTTTGAGAATCTCCCTGATGATTTCCATACTAGTTGTACTATTACATTCCCACCAACAATGTAGAAGGATTACATCCCCCCCAACCCCGCAAACCTTGCCAGCATTTGTTTTTTTCTTGATAATAGCCATGCTTTCTGGAGTAAGGTAGAATCTGCTTTAATTTGCATTTCTCTAATGGCCAGAGATGTTGAACACTTTTTTTATGTATTTCCTGGCCACTTGTAGTTCTTCTGAGCAGTGTCTACTTATTTCAGTTGCTCATTTTATGGTTGGGTCTTTTATTTTGGGGAGGGGTCTAATTTTTTTGAATTCTTTGTATATTTTACTTATTTATTTTTTTAATTTTTACCAAGAACATGTATTGGTACATTATATACAAAATGATCATAATCAACATGGTTATTTGTACCTGTACATGATGTATCTTGGTTCCCCCCCTTCCCCTCCCCGTCCTTCCATTCACCTACCTCTCTCTATTTGCAACAAGTTTAGATTTTTCCATTTTTTTCCCTTTCATCTTACTTTTCTTTTAACCTTCTTCTTTATCCCCCTTTTCCCTATCTAGTTCTCCTCTCTTTTGAATACTATCTCTTTTTTTAAACATAATATCTATTATACCCCTTTGTCCTTATTTACACTTATGGTTTCTCATATCAGAGAAAAAATTCGATATGTACTGATAAGTGTCTGATTTATTTCACTTAATAGTATGTTCTCAAGGAACACCCATTTACATGCAAATGACTCTAGTTTATCCTTTTTTATGGTGGTGTAGTACTCCATTGTGTAGAAAAACCACATCTTCTTTAGCCATTCATCAGTCGTTGGGCATTTAGGTTGTTTCCAAGACTTAGCTATTACAAATTGTGCTGCTATGAACATGATTGTGCATATATCACTGTGATACGATGATTTTAATTCTTCTGGGAAGATACCAAGCAGAGGAATAGCTGGGTCAAATGGGACCTCTAGTTGTAGTTTTCTGAGGAATCTCCACACTGATTTCCACAGTGGTTGGACCAGTCTGCATTCCCACCAACAGTGGAGGAGGGTTCCTTTTTCCCTGCAGCCCCGCTAGCACTTGTTATTGGTTGAGTTCTTGATAATAGCTATTCTTTCTGGAGTGAGATGGTATCTTAGTATTGTTTTGATTTGCATCTCTTGAATGACCAATGATGTTGAACATGTTTTCATATATTTATTTGCTATTTTTATTTCTTCATCTGACAAATGTTTATTCATTTCAGATGCCCATTTTTGGATGGGGTCTTTGAATTTGAGGGGTTTGATCTTTTTGAGTTCTTTATATATTCTGGATGTTAGACCTTTGTCTGAGGGACAGCTGGCAAAAATTTTCTCCCAGTCTGTGATTTTTCGCCCTACTCTATTAGTAATTTCTTTTGCCGTGCAAAAGCCTCTGAATAGGATGTGGTCCCAAGCATCAATTCTTTGAATTGTTTCCCGTGCAGTCTGAGTTCTATTCATAATTTTTTTTCCAACCCCTATGTCTTCGAGAGTTCTTCCTATTTTATTCTCCAGGAGATTTATTGTTTCTGTTTTTATGTTTAGATCTTTGATCCACTTTGATCTTAGTTTAGTACATGGTGAGAGACATGTATCTAGTTTTAGTTTTTGGCATGTGGTAAGCCAGTTTTTCCAGCACCATTTATTAAAGAACCTGTCTTTCTTCCAGTGAGGGTGTTTGGCTCCTTTGTCGAAGATGAGATATTTGAGTGTGTTTGGAGTTATTTCTGCATCTTCTAGCCTGTTCCATTGGTCCTCGGGTCTGTCTTCATGCCAGTACCATGCTGTTTTTATCACAGAAGCTTTATAATACAATTTCAAGTCAGGGACTGTGATGCCCCCTGCCTTATTCCTGT
>PVJO010002362.1:132928-145829 GCA_004026905.1 Hystrix cristata | reverse complement strand
ATCTTTCCAGAAGAATTAAAATCATCATATCACAGTGATATATGCACAACCATGTTCATAGCAGCACAATTTGTAATAGCTAAGTCTTGGAAACAACCTAAATGCCCAACAACTGATGAATGGCTAAAGAAGATGTGGTTTTTCTACACAATGGAGTACTACACCACCATAAAAAAGGATAAACTAGAGTCATTTGTATATAAATGGATGTTCCCGGAGAACACACTATTAAGTGAAATAAATCAGACACTTATTAGTACACATCGAATTGTTTCTCTGATATGAGAAACCATAAGTGTAAATAAGGACAAAGGGGTAGAATAAATATTTTGTTTAAAAAAGAAAAAAAAAGAGATAGTATTCAAAAGAGAGAACTAGATAGGGAAAAGGGGGATAAAGAAGAAGGTTAAAAGAAAAGTAAGATGAAAGGGGAAAAAATGGTAAAGTGCAGTTACACTTGTTGCAAATAGGGAGGGGTGGGTGAATGGAAGGGAGGGGAGGGGAAGGGGGGAAGTGGGGAGAAAACCAAGATGTATCATGTACAGGTACAAAATAACCATGTTGATTATGAACATTATGTATACAATGTACCAATACATGTTCTTGGTAAAAAATAATAATAAAAAAAAAGAATTTGGGGGTTGGGGATTTAGCTCAAGTGGTAGAGCACTTACCTAGCAAGCACAAGGCCGAGTTCCATCCCTAGCAACCCCTCACCAAAATTTTTTTTTGGGGGTGCTGAGAATTGAACTCAGGGCATTGTGCTTGTCCTTCTACTTATTCTTGAAAAGTTTCTTATCCAGAGAGAGAATAGTATAAGGAACAGTTTTTCTGTTTTTATTTGTTTTAATAACAGATACCTTCCTCTGCTCTGTCCTGATCTAATCTTTCCTCCTTTTCCTTCTTTCTTCCCTCCCTTCTTTCCTCCTTATCTCCCTCCCTCCCTGTCTTCCTTCCTCTCAGTGCTGGGGACCAAACCCACAGCCTGATGCATGCCAGGAAAGTTCTCTACCATTGAGCTACATCATCCAAGCCCCTAATTTCTCAATCTGTATATATGAACAGAAAAATCAGTTGCACTAAAAATACACCTAAGGGGCTAGGGATGTGGCTCAGTGGTACAGCATTTACCTAGTATGTACAAGGCCCTGGATTCAGTATTCAGCACCACAAAATACGAGTATTGCTAGAAGGCAAATTATGCTAACTGCATGTAAAGGAATACCATCTCACTCACAATCAGAGTCCAAAATATCTGTCTTTAAATTTCCCAAGGATCCTTGCTTCTTTCTGCCATAAATATTACACCTTTTGCTTTGGTAGTGGATTGATTTATTATTCAACAAATATATGCATCATGTGCAGGGGAGGGCAAAAAAGATCAAGGTGTGATATGTATATGTACTATTTGCCAAGATGATTATAATTATTATGTATCACAAACATACATTTAAAAAGCACTAAAAAAAAAAACCACTAAGGATATAGTAGTGAACTAGCTGGGCGTGGTGGCACACGCCCGTAATCCCAGCACTCGGGAGGCCGAGGCAGAAGGATCACCAAGAGTTCGTGGCCTGTGTGGGCTACATAGTGAGTTCAAGGCCAGTCTGAGCTACAAAGCGAGACCCTGTTTAAAAAAAAAAAAATGGGGGTGGGGATTTAGCTCAGTGATTAGAGTGCTTGCCTTGCAAGCACAAGGCCCTGAGTTTGATCCCTGGCACCACCAAAAAAAAAAAAAAAAAAAGAAGTAGTGCACTAAACAGATAGAAATCCCTACCTTTCTGGAATTTACATTCTAGTGTTTGAGGGCATGGACTCTGAAAACAAAACTAGTTCAATTCCCAATTCCACCACTATTATTAGCTCTATATGACCTACTACGTAAAACAAGGACAGTGATGGCTTTGTCTAGGACGGCCTTGGAGACTGAAGCGGTTGCATTCTAAATATACTTTGAAGGTAGAGTCAACAGGATTTCCTGACAGATTACATGAGAGGAAATGTGAGAAGTCATGAGTGACTCCTCCAAGATTTTGTCCTGGACAAAGGGAGGCTGAAAATGACCCAGGGAAGGCTGTAGCACAGACAAGAATGGATTTGACTGTGTTAACGATGACATACCGGGGCTGGGGATTTAGCTCAGTGATTACGTGCCTGAAAAGTAACTGTTACAGTAATTCTGGAAAATCACTTTTTTGAGACTTTGCTTTACACTAGAGAATACCAATGGAACGATACTCAGAAGACCTGCCTACAAGAATTTCCTCAATTTCCAAGCCATGTGTGGTGCTGCAAGCCTGTAACCTCAGCACTGGGGAGGCTGAGGCATGGAGGATTGCCACAAGTTCTCCGCCAATCTGAGCTACGTAGTAAGTTCTATAGCCAGCCTGAACTACAAAGTGAGACCCTGTCTCAAAAAAATTTTTTTCTCTCAATTTCCTCATCTGAAAAACCAGTTAAATACCCCTGGTGGGTTATGAAGATAAAAATGTTTGCGACGCATCGAGTACAATAATCCAGCGTCCTGTAAAGGGATCATAACGTTCCTTCTTTTTAAACCTGGTTAAAGGTGCTCTACGTGTTGTCTGCTCTCGTAGCAAAGGCAAACAATTACTATGTCTATAGTAGGCGCAGGAGCGTTCATCCGGGTCCTCGAACGCTGATCGGCAACTCTGGTAGTTTCAGAGGAGAGAAATACGCAAGAAATGAACACGGGGCGCAGTGACAGGCTGCCGTGCGACCACATTTCCCGGCAGCGTTCGCGCATCTAGGCGCTTTCGCGGATTGGACGCCTCTGGAGAGGCGGGTGGCGGAGGAGGGGCAGGCGCGAGGTACTGTGGGTAGGAGACGGCCGTCGGCGGAGGCGCCATTTTGTGGAGCGGCCGAACTCTGTAGGAGGTTCTGGCGCCCAGAACCGGTACGACCGCTGCGTCGGTCCGTCTGGGGGTGAGTGCAGCGGCCGTCCGTAATAATCCCCGGTTCTTGCCGTTGGAGCTGTTCCCTGAGCCTCCCTGTCAGCTGCCGGAGGCAGTCACTCGCCCCAGCCGGGTCTCTGGAGGGGCCGAACTACCTGAGGCGTTGGAGGGCCTCGCCTCTCCTCGCCGCCAGCTTTGTGAGTTTCCAGAGTTCGATGCTCCGCCTCGGCCCCGATTCTTCTGGGCTATGAGTTTCCTCCCTGCTGGGACGCGTCCCCAGCCGTCTGCCCAACGAAGCTGTGGCGCGGTCGCCTGTCCGTCGGGCACTGTTCGGGAGCTCCCCGGCAGTCGCCAGCCTCCATCACACCGCAGTTGCAGCTGAGTTGCCGTCTCTGAAAGGCTATTTGGTGATGGCAGTCTGCCGGTGGGAATCACTTGGGAGGCGGGAGGAGCGTGTAAGCGGTGAAGTCTGACGCCCGATCTGTCGCACAGGGTTGGCGCCGCCATCTCGGCCGCGACGCCCGGCGGAGGTGGGTGCGGGCGCCACCCGGGCCGTGAGGGGCGGCACCAGCGCTTCTTCCCGCGACTTGTTTCTCCCGTACACGGCTCTCTCGTTCATTGATGAGACGTGTTCGTTGGGCGCTCGCTCTGGCCTGATCGCTGGAGATGGCCCCCAGCTAACTGTTCTCGGACCTGGGACGCATCGGACGTGGTCCAGCAGGGTGATGTCTTATCTACCACCCGGGGGCGGAGGGCTGGCTGCTCGCCATTCTGTGGCCTGTGATGGTCCGGACAGATGCAGGATGTGGTGATTATTGCTCCCGAGGAAAATTAAGTCGGGTCAAGGTTTGCCCTTGTTTTACAGAAATAACTTTGGATCACCCGTTGCGTTATAAATACAGATTTCAATCAGATCAACCTGACAGCTTCTAATAGGTTTTTAAATTTTCATTAGAAATTTTTTAGTTTAGTGCTTCATGAGTTTTGTGTTGAATTTCTTTTTTAATGAAGACATTTGAATTAGTGTTTTAATGGTCAACCATCCTTTTGGAGTTGCTCTGATTCGGAATGCAAGGAGTTGATCACACCTCTGCCCTTTTTTGCTTTGTAATCCTGAAATAGGAGCAGACGAGTCTTAATGCTTGCTTCTGTTTTGAGTTTCTTATTGCAATTATTTTATCTCCTAGAAAAAGTAAAATTTGAATCTTTTGGAGCCTTTTGCTAGATCTTCAGTGGGACGGACAATGGGTTCAGACAAGCGGTAAGTTAAATACATAACATGCCTTTGATCTCAAACGTTTTAGTAGGGACTAAAGTATTTGTTTAAAATTGTTTTTGTCTAACAAATATTTGAGCGTCTGTTTTGTGCCAAGTATCGACTAATAAGCACCTTGATGTTGCTGCTCTCACAAACTGCAGCGTAGTAAGAGAGTTAAAGTACTGTGTAAACTATGCTACGGTAAAAGAAGTTTAGAGTGCTATTAGAACACATAGAAAGCATGTTTTTTTCTTGAATACAACCAAGAAAGTTTCCTGGAGAAATTGTTCTCTAAGATGAAGTCTGAAGGTGAAGGAAGAATTAAGAAAAGGAGGGCAGGGTGAGGTGAGTCTCTGAGGGTTTCAAGTATGGACAGTAGCAGCAGCCTTTATAGAGACCAAAAGATCATGCAGTACCTGGCTGCAGCAGTTTGTTATTGTCCCTTAAATACTTGCAGAGTTAGATGCTTAGGACCACGTATTACATGAAAGAAAAAAGATCCAAAGATATTGTCCCTTAAATACTTGCAGAGTTGAGATGCTTGGGACCACATATTACATGAAAGAAAAAAGATCCAAAGAATTAGTGGATAATTAAGATGCCAGCATTTGGGTGCTGTGTCAAGTATGGATAGTCCCTCGGACCACTTGACTTAAATTTTCCCTTACTCAGTCAAGAGCCTTTTTAGTATTGAGGCCAGTTCCTGTAATAGATCAAATTAACTGCCCAGAGGGATTTGTTTGTGTCACACAATGTCATCTTTTGGGGGGGGTGCACACGGTGTCATCTTTTTTTGGGGGGGTGCTGGGGATCGAACTAAGATCCTTGTGCTTGCTAGGCAAGTATTTTACCATTAAGCTAAATCCCCAACCCCTGTCATCATTTTAATGTTGTGGCAGCAGTCTGTGGTGCCAAATAACTTATTAAACTAATACTTACCTTTTTAGGCTCTCCCATACTTCGTGTCATGAAATAGCCTTAGATTGCTTCCTTGAATTCTTTTTATTAATTCTAAACTCACTTTAAATGAGTCCCTAATCATTCTTTCCTTTGTGATTACACAGTTTTATGAATCTGATAAATAATTTATGAAAGAACTGTTTCATCTGTGATCAAATGGATTTAAACCTCTTAACGTTAGATTTTCTTATGGACCCCAGGCCTGTGAGTAACCAAAAATAAACCAGGTATCAGGAGATAAATGTTCTGAGAGAGCTAGTTTTAGATAATCATCCAGTTATGTCTACAGAAGAACTACTTGGTTAGGTTGGGCATAGTGGCTCATAACCTGCAATCCCAGCACTTCAGGTACTGGGGGAGGCTGAGGCAGGAGGATCTCTGTGAGGTTGAGGCCTGCCTGAACTACATAGCAAGACCCTGTCTAAAAAAAAAAAGGAGAAAAAAAGAAATAGTTGGTTAACAACCTGCTGGAACAGGCTAATTTAGCTCATGCAAGTTACTGGTCCATTTACTAGTAGGTGTGGTAATTTGAGAGTATATTAGTTAAGATATACTCAATTTGAAAATTTGAGTAATTGCTTTCTTCTTGTCTTTGATCACTAAGATCTGAATTGGAAATGAAAGGAATAATGGGTAGATGATAGGCTTGAGAAACCAGAAGAATAAGCTCTGAGGGTATAACCTTTTCTCAAAAATTCAACCCAGTGGGGCTGGGGATTTAGCTCAGTGGTTAGAGTGCTTGCCTTGCAAGCACAAGGCCCTGAGTTCGATCCCCAGCACAAAAAAAAAAAAAAAAAAAAAAAACAACCCAAATTTTGATAGCTGTATTTTCTTTTCTTTTCTTTTTTTTTTCTTTAAGAGTAGGAAATTTATTGAAAGAGAGATGAGAGCTCCTGAGGAACAGGAGGGGACCCGAGTGGGTTGCCTGATAGCTGTATTTTCTGATTTAGCGTAAATTGCTGAAGGTTATTTTTACAGTAGAGATGTAGGTATTTTCCCAATGACTACTTTTTTTGGAGGAGGAGAGGTGCTGGGGATCAAACTCAGGGCCTTGGTAGGCAAGTACTCTACTACTGAGTTAAATCCCCAATCCTTCTATTCCCCCCCCCAGCTCTCTACTTTTGTAAAGTAGACTTTGGTAGTAAATTCTAAGGGATACATTAAATTATTGGATGTATTTTTTTTTTTTTTTTTTTGGTACCGGGAATCGAACTCAGGGCCTCATGCTTGCGAGGCAAACACTCTAACCACTGAGCTAAATCCCCGGCCCTATTGGATGTATTTTATAAACTGATCTGTGGAGAGTTTGTAATAATGTCCAATGATTTGCTTCAGATTAAATGAAAATTATTTTCTCTGGCAGAGTGAGTAGAACAGAGCGTAGTGGAAGATATGGTTCCATCATAGACAGAGATGACCGTGATGAGCGCGAATCCAGAAGCAGACGGAGGGACTCTGATTACAAAAGATCTAGTGATGATCGAAGGGGTGATAGATACGACGACTACCGAGACTATGATAGTCCAGAGGTGAGTGACCAGCAACTGTTTATGGAGTTCTTAGAGTTGTAAATTATATGTACAAGAAAACTATTCAAAAGTATTTGAAAGGAACTTCTCCTCTTGAGTATTAGAGTTAAACTTTCTGTTATTCTGAAATATAATTGAATTGGCTATAACCCACAAAGATAATTTGAGCCTTGTGTTAATAGAAATAATAGCAAGGTTTACTTAGGATTTACCACATAGTCTTTTGAGCACTTGACTTCATGAACCCTTCAGGTCTCATTTCAACCCTATAAGGTAGGTGTAATCCCCTCCCCCACCTTTTTTTTTTTTTTTTTTTTTTTTTTTGGGGTTTGAACTCAGGACCTTGTGCTTGCTAGGCAAGCGCTCTAACCGCTGAGCTAAATCCCCAGCCAATTCCCATTTTAGGGAAAGTTTTTTTTTGTTTGTTTGTTTGTTTTTTGGTGCTGGGGATCGAACTCAGGGCCTTGTGCTTGCAAGGCAAGCACTTTAACCACTGAGCTAAATCCCCAGCCCCAATTCCCATTTTAAAAATGAGACAGTGAGGTGGTTATTAATTTATAAGCCTTACACCTCAGACTATTTTGAAATGAGAAAGTTGTAATTTTAGTCATCTTAACATACCTTCCTTTCACATTTCTTTTCATATATAGAGTCATAGGTTTTTTGGGGGTTTTTTTGTTTGTTTGTTTTTGGTTTTGGTTTTTGAGACAGGGTCTCTGCCGTATAGCTCAGGCTGCCTTGAACTCACTCTGTAGTCCAGGCTATCTTCAAACCCACGGCAATCCTACTGCCTCAGCCTCCCGAGTGCTGGGATTACAGGCGTGCAACACCACACCTAGCTAAAACGTAGCTTTTTTGGAAGTAATTGTGGTGCATATAAAATTTTGCACCTGCGGGCTGACGATTTAGCTCAGTGGTTAGAGTGCTTTATTGAATTTGTTTCATTGTGTGTTGGTATGCTGTATAGTAGGTTATTCTAGAAAACACTGAGGTGACTCAACATGGAATATTCTTAACTCGTTTGACTTTTTTTTCCTTGAGAGTAAATTCTAGGCGTGGAGAGCCTGGATCAAAGGATGCTAGATGATTTTTTTTTTTTTTTTCAGGGGGGTGGTGGTTGCTGGGGATCAAACTCAAGGCCTTGCACTTGCCAGCCAAGTGCTGTGCCACGGAGCTAAATCCCTAACCCTGGGTGCAGGATTTTAATTTAATTTTGTTTATTGTGAATCAGAGAGAGCGTGAAAGAAGGAACAGTGACCGATCTGAAGATGGCTACCATTCAGATGGTGACTATGGTGAACATGACTATAGGCATGACATCAGTGATGAGAGAGAGAGCAAGACCATCATGCTGCGCGGCCTTCCCATCACCATCACAGAGAGCGATGTAAGGAAAACCACAGTTCTAATAAGCAGTCCAGTAGACACAGTGAACTTTGAGCTGCTTCCATTATTGTCTGATGTTACTGTTTTGTCTTTTGTTGTTGTTACTGTTTTATTTTAAGCTGACATCTCAGTGAAATACATTTCTGTCTGTAGGGTGACCGAAATAAATTATCACTTACGTTTAGTCTTTGAAACTTAGCATAGAGTTTTCAGAAGTTCCTTAGCTATAAAGAACATGTTTTATTCCTTCATTAGCTCATCGAAGGTAATCAGTACATTTTATTGAGTTGATTGCCTATTAGGTGAGGATGTAGCCATAAAAATATAACTTTCTTCATAATCTTTGATTTGATGAAAAATACAGTGTCCGTTGGAAACCTCAAGGAAGCCTGTTGTGAAGGAAGACTCATTGACTCACTCCTTAGAGTAATGAGCTTTTGGTGTACTTGGCACTGCTTGATTTCCAGCAGCATCTCTGCTCACTCCTTCCTTCTAGCCACATCCACTACCCGCTTCCCTGGTTGGGTCTCTTTGACCATGTCCATTGTTCTACCAGTGTTTATTTTTCTCCTTGAATACTCCTTTACGTACAGCTTTTTCTCATCTACAAGGCAGTTTATTTGTTTTGTTTTTATTGTATTGGGGATTGAAGCCAAGGGCTTCACACTGGCTCTTTTTTGTTTTGAGACAGTGTCTCGCTAGGTTATACAAGCTAGGCTCAAATTTGAGGTCATGCCTCAGCTGCCCAGAGTGCTGGGATTATGGGCATGTACACCTTACTTGTTTTAAAATTCCTTCTTTTTACTCTCTTTCCAAGGCAGTGTTTTTTGGTGGGGTTTTTTGTTGTTGTTGTTGGGTTTTTTTTTTGTTTTGTTTTGTTTTGTTTTGTTTTGGGGTTTTTTTGGTGCTGGGGATTGAACTCAGGGCCTTGCATATGCAGGCAAGAGCTCTGCCACTTGAGCTAAATCCCCAACCCCAAGGTACTGTTTTTTTCTTTTTTTCTTCTAAGAGCAGTATATTTGTAACTTTCATGTAGCACCTACACTGTGGCTATCAGCATGTATGTCTAGACCACTTGCACCACAAGACAAAAGATACCTGAAAACAGACTTCTGTAAAAAAGTTTTTGTTCCTAGCCCTTGAATGTTATATATACTGTTCAGCCAGTGTTGCTGGTGAAAGGTTATAATTTTTTTTTTTTTTTTTTTTTTGAGACAGGGTCTCACTATGTAATGCAGACTGGCCTTGAACTTGCTATGTAGCCCAGGCTGGCCTCAAATTCACTGTGATTTTCCTGCCTTAGCCTCCTCTGAGTGCTGGGATTACAGGTGAGCACCACCTGTAATCCCAGCACTCAGAGGAGGCTGAGGCAGGAGGATTGCTGCAAGTTCCAAGCCAACCTGGGCTATATAGTGAGGCCAGCCTAAACTCCATAGCAAGACAGTGTCTCAAAAAAAAAAAAAAAAAATGCACAGTGTTGTGCTAATAGCTATTTTTCTGGAATAAAGTAGTATACTAACTCATAATTTAGTTAAATATAAATATTGGGTTTATACAACTTTGGATTTATAAACACTGAAAGTAATACTTGTGATAAATATGAGATACAGTGTTAGAGTTCATAGTGGGTAGTTATTCCATTATTTGTAATCTATTGCATACTTGCTACTTCACATATACTGTTGGATGTCATGGTGATGGAGAGCCATGGATCCTGCCTTGAAAAAGCTTACAGGTGAATAGCAAAGGTCAGCAGATGATGATAATGCAAATTAGAAAAGGATAGGTCTTGCCAGCACAGTAGTATGCATCTATATTCCCAGCTACTCTGGAGACTGAAACAGGAGGATCACTTGAGCCCAGGAGCTTGAGGGCAGCCTGGACTACTAGTAAGACCCAATGTCTTTTTCAAAGAAAAGTTCGAGGTGAGGAGGGGAGCTGGGCATGGTGGCCTGGCACTCTTGGATGCTGAGACAGGAGGGTTCCAAGGCTGAGCCCAAACTGGTCAATTTAGCAACTTAGACTGTTTAAAAAAATAAAAAAGGACTGGGGCTATAGCTCAGTGTGACAGCCTTGGGTTCAATCCCCAGTGACCAATGCTATACCACCCCACCTCCAACCAAAGGGCGACTTTTATGGTTGTCATTAGAAGTCTTGCTGAAGGGTTTTGGAAGCTTATTTAAAGGTGACTTTTACTAGTGAGGATAAGGAAGAACTCTGTGGAGTTACTAGTTGAGCTGATCTATTTATTTTTCCAGTATTAGGGGATGAGCCTAGGGCCTTCACACTGAGCTACATCCACAAGCCCTTTTATTATTTTTTATTTTGAGAGAAGGTCTCACTAAGTTGCCCGGGCTGGGCTCCAATTTGTGATCCTCTTGTTTTAGCTTCCCAGAGTGCTGTGATTACAGGCATGTGCCATCACACCCAGCTAATTGAGCTGGTTCTTTTGCGGAGGGGGCTGCTAGGGATTGAACTTGGGACATTGCACTTGCTAGGCAAGCACTCTACCACTGCGCTAAATCCCCAACCCTGAGTTGATTCTTTTTCGTTTTTTTTTTTTTGCTTTTTAGAGACAGGGTCTCCCTTTGTAGTTCAGGCTGGCCTTGAACTTGCTGTATAGCCCAGGCTAGGATCAGACTCAATGGCAAGCTTCCTGCCCCAGTCTCCTGAGTGCTGGGATTACTGGTGCACACCACCATGCCTGGCTACAGCTGCCTTTGTTTAACAAGCTGATGTCCTGACCATACCAGCCTTGTTGAAGAAAAGAGTGGATGAAAAGGAGATCTCTGTGTTCCTTTGTTAGTAGCCTAACAGACCAAGAAAGAGTTGGAAGCATTAGGGGCACGAGACTAGGTTTGAAACACAGGTATGCACATGACGAGGTAGAAGTTTTGGATTGTAGTGTTTCTTTTTCCATTTTGTTATACGCTAGCCTAGGATTCAATGTATTAAATGTAAAGTGAACATTTTGTTTAATTTGTGCCTCATTGTAGATGTTACTAAGGATTGAGGATTTAGTTCAGTGGTAGAACACTTGCCTAGCAAGCGCAAAGCCCTGAGTTCAATCCTCAGCACACACACCACCACCACCCCCAAAATATAAAGATAGATGTTATTGTCGCTGTTGGTTCCAGTCTTTCAAACTATTTATATCTACTTGATCATTCTTTTGGATAGGGTAGGGGGGGTAGTGACATAGTTATGTCCTCAAAATTTTTTATTTTTATTTCTTTTTTATTTATTTAGGTGTTTTGAGACAGGGTCTCCTTTTGTAGTGTAGTCTGGCCTCAAACTTGCAGCAATCCTCCTGCCTCAGCCTCCCAAGTGGTAGGATTATAGACGTGCACCACCATGCCCAATTTATTTTATTTTTTAGTGCTGGGGAATGAACCTGGGGCCTTCACACTGAGGTGTATCCCCGGATCTTTTTATTTTTTATTTTGTGTCAGAGTCTCATTAAACTGCCCAGGGTCTGGGTTTGAACTTGGGAATTTCCTGTCTCAGCCTTCTATACTTCTAGGATTACAGGCATGCAACCTACTGTGCCTCTTTAAAATTTTAGTGAAAAAATAATTGTTCTGGGGTTGAGATTTAGCTCAGTGGTAGAATGCTTGTCAAGCAAGTCTAAGGCCCTGAGTTCGATCTTGAGCACCCTCCCCGCCAAAAAGAGTTCTTACATTCCTTCTCCCAAAAAATAGATAAATGAGTTATTTAGATTATACTAGTCTCCTAAACTTTAGTATATCACTTGTTGCTGTTTCTATTTTTACTTTAGCACCTTCCCCCTTGCAATATACAAACTCACAGTTACTGTGTATGTCACTATTTCACTACTTTGATAGTAGCTACATTTATACTAGTGACTGATTCTTTTTATCTGCTATGTTACCAAGCATGAAACTGAGTGTCATCATGTTGGCTTAGCGTGTACTTTTGTGAGAAAAAAAAAGTTCAGGCAAGACAAAGCATTGCCTTATTGGATCTCAGCTGGGAACATACGCATTTAAACTGTGTCCGTAGATGACCACAAAAGTATTGATCCAGGGATTACAAATTTCTTTCTTTTTGGGGGGGATGCTAGGCATTGAACTCAGGGCCTTGTGCTTGCTAGGCAAGTGCTCTACCACTGAGCTAAATCCTCAACTCTACAAATTTTAATGAGTAGGCAGATTAGCAAACATGCATCTCTTGAGTAATGAAAATTGACTGTATATAATTTTGGTTTTTGACCCAGGAACATGGCTTTGTTTTTTTTGGTAGGGGGCCTGCTGGGGACTGAAGTTGTTTGCTTTTTTAAACACTTTTGTCAGTATGTGTTTGTGATATATAATGAATATATTCATTGTGGAGTATTGGTACATATACGTATCACATTGGCTATGTATAATCTTGTACCTAACTGGAAAGTTGGGGCTACCAAGAATCTTTTTCTGGAAGTATTGCTATCTTACATGAATGATGAAGAGACTAATGTATTATTTTATGGATTTTTTTTGTTTTTTGTTTTGTCTTGGTTTTGTTGAGACGGGGATTTGCTATGCAGTTCAGGCTGGCCTTGAACTCACTATATAGCCCAGACTGGCCTCAAACTTGCAGCAGTCCTCCTGCCTCTGCCTCCGAAGTGCTGGGATTACAGGGGTACACTACTACACCCTGCCTGAGTCTAATGTATTGTTTGTTGTTTTTTGTTTTTTGGGGTTTTTTTGGTGCTGGGGATTGAACTCAGGCCGTTGTGCTTGCAAGGCAAGCACTTAAACCACTGAGCTAAATCCCCAGCCCCTAATGTATTGTTATCATTGCCTTTGCAGTGAAGAATTAGTCTGACACACCTGCCAGCCACAATACTTCCT
>PVJO010002362.1:17928-130428 GCA_004026905.1 Hystrix cristata | reverse complement strand
TCCTTTTAAAAATCTGGATATCTAACCTGCTCCTTCTGCTTAATCTGTTCTGGTAGTGTCAGACCACCACCACTCCCACCATCCCCTCCAAAAAAGAAAGAAAAAATGCTCCTCTTAAATGAAGGCTCTTTGGGGGCAGGTGCTAGGTATACTCTTGGCTAGCCTGATTCAGCTTGGAGTTTTGACCTTTTAAAGTTAAGTTCCTTTTAGTCACTTGGTTGACTTGAAGGATGAGGTGGTGTTACTTTTATGAACTTTTCCTACCCCCCTGAAGAAACTTCATTGGCCTCCTGGTTATTCATCCTGAAGCGAGTACCATCAATTTCAGTGAAGAACACATCTGTCACCTGGGACATGACATGGTTGCACTTGGCAGGAAGAAATCTCATTTAGCTGTTTTAGAGTTGGTGGCATTCAGAATAGGCCTTCCTGAGAAAGAGTTATAATCAGTTTCCCTTTAAAAATGAGCCCCCACCTTTATCCTCCCAAAGGATACATCCTGAAGCAGGAATTTGGGGGGAAAGGGGAAATACAAACGCTTTTACTTTGTATAAGGATGAGGGACTGGGAAAAGTGAAGCAAAGCCCAAGGACACCATGCTAAGGGCTAACGCAGGAGACAGACTCAAGACTGGGAGAGGTCTATCTTCTGCTTTTGAAATAAGACTGTCACTCACAGGCAGCCTGTCAATGCTGAATGTTAGGACTTCTGTCTCTGCTGGAGACGGCCTGGTGCATATCAGCGTTTAGTGTTTGGCAGCTTTCTCAGCACTCCCTGACTCCGTTTACCTTTACTCCACATCCCATTCTCTTACTGCCTATCTGAAGGATTGGATGGGCAGAGTATAGGTGGCGGTGGTTGGTCCTCCCCGTATGTTGTCCATTAATTCCAGAGCACTGATTTTTCCGAAGTGTGCTCTGCCCTGGGAAAATGGACACGCATTCCTCACAATGGGAATAACTAATTACTTCTTTTCTTACAGAAAAAGCTGGTGATTCAAGGAAAGCACATTGCAATGCATTATAGCAATCCCAGACCTAAGTTTGAAGATTGGCTTTGTAATAAGGTAAGCATATGTCCTTCCAAATAAGCAAATCTGTCGGTCATGTTGGTGCACACCTGTAATCTCAGTACTTGGGAGGCAGAGGCAGGAGGATTGCATGAGTTCAAGGCCAACCTGAACTACATAGCAAGATCCCATCTCAGAAGAAAAAAAACAAAAAGAAAATCTTTGGGATGTAGCTGTTTTTCCATTTGATATCCAGAAAAGGAGATTAATAAGAGCATAATGACCGGCTCTTAGGATGAGGTAATTTTTGTGTTTATGAATTTCTGTGAGTCCTCCTGTGCTGATATGAGAGGACTAAATGGTCAGAACTTGAGAGATTTTGTTTTTTGGAGACCCAGGTTTCTAAGCTCAGGGTTTTCAGTTAAGATTTTAGGCATTATTGCCTAGTAGGTGTAAGGCCCTGAGTTCAATCTGCAGCACACACATAAAAAAAGATTTTAGACATTAATGCATAATGCTTGATTATAATTCAAATTCCAGAAATAAAAGCCAATAGGATTAGAGACTCACTGTGGTGGCACATAGGTGCAATCTTAGCTACTGAGAGGCAAGAGGATCACAAGTCCAACGGTAGCTCGGGCAATTGAGTGAGATCCTGTCTCAAAAAATAAAAAGAGCTGGGGATGTAGTTCAGTGGTATCGTGTCATGGACTCAATCTTCAGTACCACTTCAGCTTTTATGAGCGTTCTGCTTTATTATTTGTTGACCTCTGGAGCTCTCAGCTTTGGCATGTTCACTTGACAGTATTAACAGAAATCCTTAAGCACGTTAGCATAGAAAGTTCTATTGGACCCTGTCACTGGTGTGCCTTTTTTTGGTGGGGGTGTGTTGAGACAGGGTCCTGTGATGTAGCCCAGGCTGGCCTCAAACTCACTGCAGTCCTCCTGCCTCAGCCTCCTGAGTGTTGGGATCACAGGCATGCATCACCCCGCCTGCTTGGTGTGCTATTTCAAACTTCAATGTTGACATTACTGTTCGGAGAGTGCTCAGGTTTTTTTGTTTGGTATGTGTCCTGTAGGAAAGGAGATAGTGTTCAGGTTACGTTACGTCTGAGTATATAGAATGGCCCATATAGTGCTCTTTAATGTTTTTTTGTATATGTGTGTTTTGTTTTGTTTTGGTACTGGGGATCGAACTCAGGGCCTTGCGGTTGCAAGGCAAGCACTCTAACCACTGAGCTAAATCCCCATCCCCTAGTGCTCTTTAATGTGAGAAAGAATTTTGCCAGTCGCTTACTGTAAGGTTTTAGGTGACGTGAAACCTTTCCTTAATTTGAGAAAAAGGAAATTTTACTTCAAAATACAACAAAATTTGTTTTCCTTGAAAGAATTTGTGTAGGATAATGCTCTAAATTTTTATGCCTCACTATTTCAGATACATGATACCGGTTTCTGCTTTTTTAATATTGGTTACTGGATTTTCCTGTGGCCTCTTTAATATACATCATTACCAGAAAGCCTAGCCTAATGTAAGAAATAATCACAGACCTGCACGTAGTGGCACATGCCAATAATCACAGCACATGGGAGGCTGAGGGAGGAGGATTGGTGAGAATTGCCAGCCTGGGCTTCGTAGTGAGTTCAAGGCCAGATAGAGACCCTGTCTGAAACAAACAAACAACAAAACAAAGAAATAATTAAAGATACTACATTTTTTTTCTTTCAGTGCTGCCTTAACAATTTCAGGAAAAGACTGAAATGCTTCCGATGTGGAGCAGACAAGTTTGGTAAGCATGAATTCAGCTGTTGGGGAAATGCAGTAAAATCTCAGTAGTTGAATTATTGTCTTAAACCTGAGAAATAGTATAGATTTTAGGATAGTTAAACAGATAATTTGAGTATTTTCCTTAAGCCTTTTATGTTTGCAAGAGCACAGAAAATTCTTTGTTTTTCAAAATTAAATCTGCTCAGCTGGCATGGTGGTGCACACCTGTAATCCCAGCACTCGGGAGGCTCAGGCAGGAGGATCAATGTAAGTTCGAGGCCAGCCTGGACTGTATAGTGAGTTCAAGGCCAGCCTCAACTACATAGTGAGACCCTGCCTAAAAAAAAAATCTGTTCATCTAGTTTTTATTTTGCATCTGCTTTTCTCCATTTCAGAGTAGTGCCAGTGCTGCCCTGGCCCAGTCTCTGTTGAACATGTCAGAATGATAGGGTTCTAGCCAGGCATGGTGGTGCACACCTGTAATCCCAGCACTCGCAAGGCTGAGGCTGGAGGGTCACTCAAATTCACTGCCGACCTGGGCTACATAGTCGTTTCAAGGCCAGCATGAACAATATAGTGAGACCTTGTCTCAGAAAAATAAAACAAGGGGTTGGGAATTTACCTCAGTAAAGGCCCTGAGTTCAATCCCCAGCCCCCAAAACAAAACAAATCAAATCAAAATGATAGGGTTCTGCTAGGTATGGTGGTGCACACCTGTAATCCTAGCATTTGGGAGGTCAAGGTGGGAGGATTACTATGAGTTTGAGGTCAGCCTGGGCTGCATAGTGAATTCAAGGCCAACCTGAACTACCTAGTGAGACCGTGTCTCAAAAAAGAACGGTAAGGGTTTTAAGGGGGATAATGGCCATAAATCCTTAAAACAAAAATAATAATATAACTGCTAGGTGTACTTAACATAAAACTTTGGTGTTTTAATGTATTTCTTTACTAAAAATATATTGGTTTTTTGTTTGCGTGCTTGTTTATCTTGTCTTCAATTGGATCTTTTCCTCTTTCTAGATTCTGAACAGGAAGTGCCTCCTGGAACCACAGAGTCGGTTCAATCTGTAGATTACTACTGTGATAGTAAGTTAAAGCATAATCTTTTGGCTTTAAAAGTTAACCTTAGGGGGCTGGGGGTTTAGCTCAGTAGTAAGAGTACTTGCCTTGCAAGCACAAGGCCCTGAGTTCGATCCCTAGCACCAAAAAAAAAAAAAAGTTAACCTTGGTTCGAAATTTTGGTACCTTTACCCTTTTTTAGTGAGCAGCAGCAGCTTCTGGTTGTCCATGAAAGATTGGTTTTAAGAATTTTCTCAAGTGCGGAGCCCTTAGTTCAATTCCCAGCACCCAAAAATAAAAGAATTTTCTCTATGTCAGGGTAAAAAATACATTAGGAACATCCCAAAATTGTATTTTTGTTTATTTTTAAACCTGTTTTGAAAAGCATTGGTGGTGGGAATGCATGTTTGTGTCATTTGTCTTTTCCCTCTGCAGCAATCATTCTTCGGAACATAGCTCCACATACTGTAGTGGATTCCATAATGACAGCACTGTCTCCCTACGCATCCTTAGCTGTCAATAACATTCGTCTCATAAAAGACAAGCAAACCCAGCAGAACAGAGGCTTCGCATTTGTGCAGCTATCTTCTGCAATGGTAAGGTTCTCACTGAATCTTTCCTTTTAAAGAAACAGCATAGGCAGGAGAATTGCTACAAGTTCCAGGCCAGCCCGAACTACATAATGACACCCTGTCTCTCAAAAACAAAACCATGGGGCTGGGAGTCAAACTCAGTGGTCGAGGCTTTGCTTACATGTGTGAAACCCCAGCTTTGATCACTAACACCAAGAGATGAAAAAATAAAAAACAATTTCAAGAGGCAAATGTGGTTCTGTTTTGATTATGTATGAGGCATTCGTTTGTTTTTTGTTTGTTTTGTTGCAGGGGTTTGCATTGAGCTATATCCCCACCCCTTTCTAAATGTGCTTTTAATTTTTGAGATGGTTTTGATAAATGACTGTGTTGCTCAGGCTGCTCTCGAACTTTCAATCCTCCTGCCTTGGCATCCCAGTGTGCTGGGATTATAGGCATGCACCATCACACCTGGCCTTTTCTTTTAATAATACTTGATTGGGCTGGGGATCTAGTTCAGTGGTTAGAGTGCTTGCCTTGCAAGCACAAGGCCCTGAGTTCAATCCCTGGCACCAAATAAGAATAATAATAACAATAATACTGGATTCCTTCATATCCTGGAAGTATTTCTTTTCTCAAGGTTCCTTATATGCAAATACGATAAGAAATTACTGCTTTTTTTTTTTAATAGCTGTATTTCTTAAATGGATAGGGAGAAATTTTACATTGCATGACTAACTTGTTTTTCTTCATAATCTCTTTCAGGATGCTTCTCAGCTGCTTCAGATATTGCAGAGTCTCCATCCTCCTTTGAAAATTGATGGGAAAACTATTGGGGTTGATTTTGCAAAAAGTGCCAGAAAGTGAGTGACTTCATTGTCCTTATTTCAAACTGCTGCATTTGCACATGTGTCCTGCAGTGCTTTGACAACTGTTCCCCAATCCTTGCTCTCAACACAGAGACACTCTCCTCCCTAGTTCAAGGCCAAGAAGGAGATGATTGGAATAAATGATCATATGCATATTTAAAAAAAAAGAAATGATTGTCTTCTCTTAGAGCTTATTCTCCCTTCTTCTATAACCAGTTGATAGTAGTTGCCAGAAATTGTTTCAGAGCACGACAAAGGGAAGTATGGCAGATGGGTTGAGAAATGTGTCCTATATGAACTGCAGAGTATAGTGCAAATCTGTCTAGAAATAATCCTCTTCTTCCAGAACAGCACACTAATAGCTTCATGTCTATAGTGGTTCAGTCTAACTCTGTAAATTTCCCTTTTCTAGTACATGATTGCTCATCCAACAGGTGCCTTGCTGTGTGGCAGGTACAAAATAGAGCAGTGATGCTACAGAGACACTTACCCATGGATACACCTTCCCCTTTAAAATTTGGCCTTGGTGGCATTTGAGTCCTCCTGACAAGAAAGACTAGCATGAATCAGTGCTCCCTTAGCAGTGTGGGTCACTTCTCTGGGGGGTATTGAGTGGTACACAATTATGTGATTGAATCTTTGTGGTTTCAGAGACTTGGTCCTCCCAGATGGCAACCGGGTCAGCGCTTTCTCTGTGGCTAGTACGGCTATTGCTGCTGCTCAGTGGTCATCTACCCAGGTAAGAGGCAGATTCTTTTTCCTCAAGGTAGTATGGTTGTAGTGACTAAATTCGCAGCAATGACCTCCTCTGTGGTACTCGTAATAGAACTCTCCAAAGGCGTTTTTCAGGGAGTACTTCCTAGCTTCTTTACTTGATATCCACTAAGTTTGTCTTTGTTTTCTTTTGACATTTTATAGTCTCAAAGTGGTGAAGGAGGCAGTGTTGACTACAGTTACTTGCAGCCAGGCCAAGATGGTTATGCCCAGTATGCACAGGTAGGTCTATTTGACCAGCATTCAACTTCCTTTTTTTTTTTTTTTTTTTGCATTCAGCTTCTAGATGCCAAATATGTATGAGAATAATAGCTTTAATGGTGGATTTTTCTTCAGTACTCACAGGATTACCAGCAGTTTTATCAGCAACAAGCTGGAGGATTGGAATCTGATGTATCGTCTGTATCCAGTGGTAAACTTCATCTCCTTTCTACTTTTTGTTTAAGCAACTATGGTTGAGGAACATGTCTAGATGTCTTAACTAGACCCAGAGTTGTAAGTCTATATCCCTGCAAGAATGTGGAGGACACATTCAAGGATGTCACCATGTACCCAAGGTTCTGGGAGAGTTAGGGTTGTTTGTGTACACCAAGAACCAATACAGCTTCTAAGAGACCATCTCATGATGTGTTTTATTTTTGGAATTCAGTTCTGTCTTTCCCTGTCTGATTATTAGGAGTTGTTAATGCCCACATAAGTTCAGAGACCAGAGAGTGTGGCCTTAGAGAGATGATAGACATCAGTCAGAAGGGTCATAAAAATACAAAGACTACAAACATTCAAATTGCAAAATTTCACAGATACAAATGGACCTTGCTTTGTGAACATTCATAGATGTGAACAAATGTCAAAAGTAGCTCGCTTACATGTCTGCCAGACATCATCCCAGTTGTGCTGCTGTGTGTTTCCTGTACAGTGTGATAGTGTACAGTGGCACAGTGCTCAGTCAAGAGTCCAGGATGTCTGAAAGCAAGGGGAAAAGCAGTGGTGATGTGGAGGGGACTGCTAGGAAGTACAAAGCCATATATACTGTATATTTGTGTCAAAGGTTTGACTTAAAAATGAACTAACCCAATTTACAAACATTCTCCCAGAATGGAACTTTCTTAAGTTGGGGACTTACTGTAATGAGACTTTGCTTTAGTTTTTGTTCCAGAATTATAAGACTTGTAATCAAATCTGATCTTTTTGGGGGCAGGTGCTGGGGATCAAACTCATGGCCTTGTGTTGAATCTGTTCTTAACCTAGAGCAGATAGGGATTTTTTTTCTCTTCTTAGCCATCACACAGAATTCTTAACTTTGTGTATCACATTCTGGTAGGATCATAACAAAATGAAGGCCCAGTATTTTGTCACACACCTGTAATCCCCAGTTACTCTGGAGGCTGAGGCAGGAACATTGCAAATTTAAGGCCACATGGGTAGTTTAATGAGACTCTGTCTTAAAATTTTTAAAAAGCCTGGGGGTGGCTTGGAGTTCAGTGCTTTAGCTCTGCCTAACCCTTGTATTTATCATCTGCTCAGCAGTGACCACCACCTCAGCAGCTGTAGTGTCCCAGAGTCCCCAGCTGTATAATCAGACCTCCAATCCACCTGGCTCTCCGGTAATTCTGTCCTCTTATTTGTGGCTGTTGGGGAAACTTTGTGTTGCTGTACAAATGTTCTTTCCTACTGTATGAACCAGGGTTGAATAATACACTTTCCAACCTATTTTTCTCTATTCCATAGTATTAGATAACTCTACTATGTGTCTGTGCTTATATTTCCAAAATAAAATTACAAATGGGGTATATTTATATTTTGTGCATGCTTCAACTTGACCTTTAGGAAGTTGTCAGCATGTGTTTTGCTGAAGGATTGCTTTTGAATCCTTGCTGTGGTATGTCAGGGTATCCCTCTCTGTTGGATGATTGTAGTTACTTAGTTTTCTTAAAAAGCTTTACATTTGAAATTATATTGAAGCTGCTGTTCTTTCCAGACTGAGGAAGCACAGCCTAGCACTAGCACAAGTACACAGGCCCCAGCTGCTTCCCCAACTGGTGTAGTTCCTGGTACCAAATATGGTAAGCCAAACTTCATGGGGCTGTTGACAGTTAGAAGGTCCTGGTTGCCTTCCTTGTTTGACAGAAGTTCCTCAAAAAAATAAAAAATTTAAAAAAATGAAAGTTCCTCTTCCTTTGTGGATGACAGAGGGACACTTGGGGATAAGAGAAAGAACATTAAGGCCTGCTGTGTCTCATTGGCTTAGAATTTAAAATAAAGATATTTTCTTACCTGGAGTGACTGTGCTGGATTTTGTTTTTGCAGCAGTACCAGACACATCCACTTACCAATATGATGAGTCTTCAGGATATTATTATGATCCAACAACAGGGCTCTATTATGACCCCAACTCACAAGTAAGAGTGCTGTTTTCCTCCTCAATTTCACTAGAAGGATTTTAGTTTTGCTTAGTACATTTATGAGGCATGAGATAAAAATATTCGTTACAAAGGAGTGTGTGACCCAAATAAGTTGTTTTTTTTATTACTTGGGTATAGTGGTGCTAGAGATCAAACTCTGCCACCGAGCTGTATCCCTAATCAATCCCCTAGGTGAATTTTAGCCACCAAGATGTTATTTTTATTTATTTTAGGTGTTTGTTTTGTTTTGTTGGTGGTAAAGTGCTTGAGATTGAACCCAGGGCCTTCATACAGAGCTACATTCCCACTCTTTTTTATATTTCTTTGTTGTTTTTGTTGTTTTTTGTTTTTTGAGGCAGGATATTGCTATGTAGTTGAGGCTGGCCTTGAACTCAAGGCAGTCCTCCCACCTCAGCCTCCCAGGTGCTGGGACTACAGGCATGCACCACCACACCCGCTTATATTTAGGCACATGACTCACTAAGTCGTCCAGGGTGCTGGGATTACCAGCTTGTGTCCCCGTTCCTGCTTTTGATTTTTAACATTAAAGTTAAATGTTTTGCGGTAGCTGGGTGCGGTGGCACACATCTGCAATACGAGCTACTCGGGAGGCTGAGACAGGATGGTCATGAATTTAAGGCCAGCCTGGCCAGTACAGCAAGATGCCATCTCAAAAAAAAAAAAAAACTCTGAGGTACTTATGGGAAAATGCATATAAGACTGAAGTGTGCAGTTCTTTGAATATTTACATGCATGCATATTCATGTATGTACCATCACTCAGAACATTCTCAGCACACCTGAAAGGCTCATACCTCTTTCTAGTCAGCACCCTTCACTTCGATAAACTCTGTTCTGATATCCTTTATCAGAGGCAATATTGCCAAGATTTGTGTAAAGTCCTACCTAGAAATTTTAAAATGTGTTTTCTTTCTGTGTATTTTTTTGGATGAAGATAAAATGGACCATTTTACCATTTATAGTTAGTGTATGGGCTGGGGATTTAGCTCAGTGATTAGAGTGCTTGCCTTGTAAGCACAAGGGCCTGAGTTCGATCCCCGGCACCACAAAAAACAAAACAAACAAATATAGTTAGTGTATGATGCGGTGGTTCTTTGTATATTTATAGTGTTATGCAACTGCTGTCCCTAGCTAATTCCAGAACATTTTCGTTACACTAACAACAAACCATGTACCCATTCCATTCCAGTCACTCCCTGTTCCCTTTTACCCCAAGTAACCGCTAGTCTACTTTGTGTCTCTGTGGATTTACCTATTCCAGATACTTCATGTAAATGGAATCAATATGTGACCTTTTGTGTTCAGCCAGCATCTTTTACTTAACATACCCATGTATTCTTGAGGGTAGGATTTTGCAAATCTTTGGAGTGATATTTATTTTTAGTGGCGTGTATGATTTTTTTAAAGAGGAAAAGCAACTTTTAACACTCTATAAATAACCATTTATGACAAAGAGGTGTGTATATAGAGTATAACAGGAACTTGGCCCTGAGAACTTGTGGTTTCTGAGGAAGGAAAGTGTGAAGCTGTATGTGACCTGCTTGAGCAGGCCCCGCCTCTGCTTAGTTCTTGGATTTGTCTTGTTTCTGTAGTCTAGCCATTTCCCTGGCAGTTTTCTTTAGTGTGGCCATAGGAGCTGTGACTTCTGTGTGTTATACCACCTTGCCTGGAAGAAAATTACAGATAATTCATCCTGGGTCCCTGTTGAGCTGGTAGAGGGACAGGAATAAAGAGGAGAAGTGTCACCTGTCCTCTGTTGTAATTCCTGTTAAGCTTGGGTTCCTTTTTTTTGGCCCTTGGGACTGGGGGCAGAGGGGTGATAATGGGGACCGAACTTAGGGCCTTCCACTTGCTAGGCAAGTGCTCTACCACTTGAGCTAAATCCCCAACCCCAAGTTTGGGTTCGTTTTGCAATACCTTCCAGGCTCCCTGACTAGTTCACATCCCTCTGGTTGCCTAGCAGTTCTTCCATGTGAATGAACCCAATGGTGAGCTGTTAACTGGTTGTCATGGAGAATGTGTGTCTGATTCTCAGGTGTATCCACCTACTCTGGCCACTTGGTTTATATAAACTGTCTGTGGAAAGTGACAACTCAGTATTCATTGGGTGCCTTCTAGGTAGGCCCAGGGATTAAATTAATGAGAGCCAGATCCTTAGAAAAGAACCAGTTCTTACTTTGAACCTAGAAGTTTCACACCTCTTTGCTAGCTGGTTGATCATCCTTGGATATACCAAGGTATACTGAGGGTTTTTTCTGTGCAGGAAATATCACTAGTATTTTATATTTGTATGTTTATATTTTTTTTGACAAAAAATAACTTTAATCCCCAGCACCCCCGCCTCAAAATAACTTTGACCGGCTTTTTAAAATTTGACATAACCTTTTTTATGTTTGCTCAGTCGTAGATCTCTTCCCTGTTCAAGGCCCTGAGGTTCAGTCCTCAGCACCACAGAAAAAAAGTTTGCTGAGTGTAATGGCACATGTCTGTAGTTTCAGCATTTCAAGTAGCATTAAAACCAGAGCCTAGGTTGGAAATTTAGCTCAAGTGGTAGAGTGCTTGCCTAGCAAGTGCAAGGCCCTGAGTTCGATCCCCAGCAGCCAAAAAAAACACCAGAGCATGTGGTATGTAGAGATGTATTGCTTCTCTCCAATTTACCCTGGAATGTTCCTAAAAGGTAACCATCGACAACAGATATTTTAGTGACTTAGTGAGACCCTGTGTTGAAATTTAAAAGGAGAGCTTGGGAATGTAGTTCAATGTGAAGACCCTGGGTTCGAGCCCCAGAGCTGGGAAAACAAAGAGACAGGAAAAAGTCTGCATTCATTGTACCTTTTTTTTCTAGTACTACTATAATTCCTTAACACAGCAGTATCTTTATTGGGATGGAGAGAAGGAGACCTATGTGCCAGCTGCAGAGTCTAGCTCCCACCAGCAGACAGGCCTGCCTCCTGCAAAAGAGGGAAAAGAGAAGAAGGAAAAACCCAAGAGCAAAACAGCCCAGCAGGTAAAGAGTAGTATGAACCAGACAAGGGACTTACACCTTTCTTCTTGGAGTATTGAGTGGCTTAATTCTTCATTTCTCAGTTGTTGCATTTGTGTCAGCACTATTTAGACTCTTAAAAACTGGGCTGAGGGTTTAGCTGGGGTGCAGCTTGCCTAGCATGTGCAAGACCCTGAGTTTCATGGGGTTGGGGCTGTTGGAAGTATACAGGCTTTTAAGAAGTATTTATACTCGTTAATGACTGGTTGTATACAATAGCATCCATGGAAATATGTAGGTAGAAGAGTAAAAGGGGCTTTGTTACAGGCCATGTGGTTGAGGTAAGATCTTTAATGGCTCATTGCCATGGGACAGGAAACCAAATATATTGATTGGGGTGGTGTTTGTTGTTTGTTTGATGTTTGTTGTTTGTAGATCGCTAAAGACATGGAACGCTGGGCTAAGAGTTTAAACAAACAGAAAGAAAATTTTAAAAACAGCTTTCAACCTGTCAATTCCTTGAGGGAAGAAGAAAGGAGAGAATCTGCTGCAGCAGATGCTGGCTTTGCTCTTTTTGAGAAAAAGGTAACAAACAGTAGCAGGACTGACCACACGTCATTATGGAAGCCTATGTGAATTTGAGGCTTATTTATGGCTTGTTTGTTTTCCAGGGAGCCTTAGCTGAAAGGCAGCAGCTCATACCAGAATTGGTACGAAATGGAGATGAGGAGAATCCTCTCAAAGTAAGGAAGTACCACCATGTTTTAAATATTGTGTCAAAAAAAAAAAAAAAAAAAGACCCTGTACTTTATGTCTCACTTAGAATCTTGGCTACATCTTAACTAATGTCATTTTAAAACTGGGGATTTAACTCAGTGGTTAGAATGCTTGCCTGGCAAGCACAGGGCCCTGAGTTCAATCCCCAGCACCAGAAAAACCCAAAAAACCTGGAAGTGGTCTCTGTTGTTGGGTATTGGAGGGCTTCTGCACATAAAATCCATATTCAGGGATTTGTTTTCTGTACCTGAGAGCAGGTGTGATGAAGCAGTGAATGGAGCCTGAATTCTTAATCTCAAGCTAACTGAGTTTTGTTGCAACTGTAAATGGAAATTTTAATGGTCTGGAAAGAGAAAATTAACACAAGAAAAAACTTACTCAGCTTGGTAGATACTGGTCCCACTGGGCCATTATTCTATCTGTTGTTGTAACTGGGTTTTTAAATGCGAGTCACTACTAAAAAATGACACAGAGTAATCAGGATTCTCTCACGTTGTGGATTAGACATTACTTTCCCCAGGTATGTAACCATTATTATTTTCTTGTTGGGCATTTCCAATGACCCATCCGCCTTTTGTCCCCAGAGGGGTCTGGTTGCTGCTTACAGTGGTGACAGTGACAATGAGGAGGAGCTGGTAGAGAGACTTGAGAGTGAAGAAGAGAAACTCGCCGACTGGAAGAAGATGGCCTGCCTGCTGTGCCGTCGCCAGTTCCCAAACAAAGATGCTCTGATCAGGCACCAGCAGCTCTCAGACTTACACAAGGTCACTTTGCTTCTCTGAGCTGGTTGGAGGTGGGGAAGGAAGAGGCAGTAAGATGATGGGAATGTCCTGACAATGGTGAAAGTTCAGTAAATACCCATTGTTGATGGTTGCCTTATGCAAATGTTTTAGGTTGTAGAGTGGAGAGGACCAGTACATCTCCACACCCTAGGCTCTGGTTTTGATGGGACGGGTATTGAATTGGGCTTCGGCTCTTAAACTATAATAGATAGTGATAGTGTTGTGAGGTTTCACATTAGGATGGCGTGAACTCTAATTGTAAAACAATCTCTTGTATAGCAAAACATGGACATCTACCGACGGTCCAGACTGAGCGAGCAGGAGCTGGAAGCCTTGGAGCTGAGGGAGAGAGAGGTGAATGGGAAACAGTGTGCCACTAGGAAAACTATCTTGACATTGTCTGCCTTAGCAGTTTTTGTTTCATTTTGATTTGTTTTTGTTTATTCTAAGACAGAGTCTCATCGTGGAGCCCAGGTTGGTCCTAAACTCCTGGGTTCAAGCAGTCCTCCTACTTAAGCCTCCTGAGTGGCTGGGACTGAAGGCACACAACACTGTGCCTAGCTTGTCTTCAGCTTTTATGTGTAGCTTTTAGTTCCAGATCACTGGGACAGGTTAAAAGGATTTATCACTTGGCCCTTGTAGTTCATGTAGGTACACCCAGGCCTTAAGTGTTTTGTGAATCCCACACTGTCCTTCATGAAGGTGCACAAAACCATAAATATACCCTCACGCTTTCCAGCTGCCCCAGTTGTGATGCCACATGCCTGTAATCCCAGCAGTCTGGGAACCTGAGGGAGAGGGATGCAAATTCAAATCCAGCCTGGACAATTTAGGGACTTGGCAAGACCCTGTCTCAAAATAAAAAATGGCTGGGGATGTAGCTCATTGTGAAGGCTCTGGGTTCAATCCCCAGTACCAAAATAAGACCTAACTAAAAAGTCAAGCTTAATATTAAAAAATATTTGGCATGAAAATCTTGAAGTCTAGGTACCTTAGACTTAGAGCAATTTTTTTTTCCCTCCCACATAGATGAAATACCGAGATAGAGCTGCAGAAAGGCGAGAGAAATATGGCATTCCAGAACCTCCAGAGCCCAAGCGCAAGAAGCAGTTTGATGCCGGCACTGTGTATGTTATGTGCACCATTTTCCAGTTCATTAGCTGGGGCTCTGGCTGCTTTAAGTAACTGTGTGTTTGCTACTGGCAGGAATTACGAGCAGCCCACCAAAGATGGCATTGACCACAGTAACATTGGCAACAAGATGCTGCAGGCCATGGGCTGGCGTGAAGGCTCAGGCTTGGGAAGAAAGTGTCAAGGCATCACAGCTCCCATTGAGGTAAGCAGTAGGGCTTGGCATTATGCCCAGGTTTACAGGTTTGTGGAAGAGATAAGAGTGCTCAGAGGGTTTGGGACCCAGGAGCAGCCTTATTTTAGCACAAAGATGCAGGTCATGTCATCATCACTGAATGGTCTTCTGGTGGGGGAACAGGGGGTCAGTGTTGGGTTTGGGGGTGCTGAGGACCAAACTCAGGGCCTTTCTTGTTAGGCAAGTGCTATACCACAGAGCCAAATCCCCAACCTCCAGCATTGCTGTTGCTGGAATGGAATTCTTCCCTGCAGCCCTCCCTTATTTCACCCTCCTTATGTATTTAAAAAATTAAAGTTTAATGGGATTTTCATCCATAAAAAGAAATCCTTAGGTTGGTTAGCCCAGATTGAGTGAGCCCACTCAGTCCTGGCAACATGGCTGAGATCAGATTCTTACTGTGTTTATCCTGTGCACGTAAGTTCTGCTGATGTCATCCATTCTGCTGTAATTAATTGCCAGGCCTCCCCCAGGCTTCCATGGAATATTTTGGGGCCCTTACCAGGCATGGATCCTTGCTGAGCAGACATTGAGGGTGGAGAATGTGGGTTTACCTGGCTCTCTTAGCCTGTTTTATTGCTCCGGGCCTTAAACCTACTCCTGGTCTCCAACATAGAAAACTTGTCTTCATATGAAACTTGCTGTTTGCTCTGGGTGGTCCTGCTCAGCAAGAAGTAGGCTGGATGAGAGGTGGGAGCAGTCCAACACCCTACCTGCCAACTGCTGACAGTCTTTCTGTTTTTCCAGGCTCAAGTCCGGCTGAAAGGAGCTGGCCTAGGAGCCAAAGGCAGTGCCTACGGGTTGTCAGGTGCCGATTCCTACAAAGATGCTGTTCGGAAAGCCATGTTTGCTCGGTTTACTGAGATGGAGTGAGACTGAGACAGATGACCAGGAGCTGTAAGGAGCACGAGTGGGCCATGTCCTAGATGTGCTCTTACTGCCTGGCTCTCGAAGGGCATGCCTTGTCCCGTTAACAGTTTTTAGGGTGAACCACTCCATTTTGCAGGGTTCTCCTTCCCACCATACAGGAGCTCCCTTATGTGGGCTGTCTGGTGAACAGCCACCTTCCTTCCTGTCTTGGGGTTTGTGAACAGATCAGAGGGGACGGTGGACTTTTTATACTTCAGTGTACATAGTGTAATGTAGTACATTTTACATGTGTAGTCTATGTTGTGGCTCCTCCTTCCTGGGAATTTGAGGTGCCCTGGGTGGTGACACCAACGCCACCCCTGTCATTTGTCATCGTGATGTCTTTCATTGGCAAAAGCCTTGTGTATATTTGTATATTACACATTTGTACAGAATTTTGGAAGATTTTCAGTCTAGTTGCCAAATCTGGCTCCTTTGCAAAAGAAATACCTTGAAAAGTGGTTGTCCTGTGTCTTTATTCTTGGTTGAGTAGCTAAAGCTTGTCTGAGCCATTAGAGTCTGTTGGTTTTTTTACATGTTATATTTTGTGCTTGTTTCCTTGTCCCCAACATTCATGTTCAGGTTTTTGGGTGCGGGGTTTTGTTTATTTTTGTTTTTAGTTTTTTGTTTGTTTTGTTGTGGTTTGGGGGGTAGTTTTTTGTGTTTTGGGGGAAGAGCATTGAGACAAGGTCTTGTTCAGGCCGGCCTCAAATGTGTGGCAGTCCTGCCTCAGCCGCCGCCTCAGGCATTACAGGCCTACCCACCACATCTGGCATGGTTTTTGTTGTTTTTTTTTTTTTAGTATATGTACCACTGAAGTGAGCATGTGGTTTTGGATGTTTGCAACAAGGTCTCACTGTGTAGCCCAGGCTGTCCTTGATCTTGGTGGCTCTGCCTCCCAAGTGCTGGGATCACAGGTGTGTACCACCATACCCAGTTTTGTTTGTGTGGGCATCAGACCCAGGGCCTCAGGCATGCTAGGCAAATGATCTTTCACTGAGCTACACTCCCAACATCATGTTCAGATATTTTTCTTTCAGTATTGGCCAGGGCATTTGTACTGAGCCCTTTTTTTTTTTTTTTTTTTTTTTTTTTTTGGTGCTGGGGATCGAACTCAGGACCTTGCGTTTGCAAGGCAAGCACTCCAACCACTGAGCCCTTTTGTTTTAGTTACTTTTGAGACAAGGTTTTAAGCTGCTAAATTGTCCTGGCTGGGCTTGGCTCATACATGTGATTCTCCTGCCTCATTCTCCCAGTGTACTGGGATTATAGGCATGTACCATCATGCCTGGTCTCGTGTTCACAAGTTCAAAAGTTCACCATGTTTTGAAAACTGCATGGAAACTCGATCATAACCAAGTGAGCTTTTCAGTTTCTAAAGACCAGGTTACTCCAGGCATGCAAGGGATGGATACGTTACTGCCCCACTGGGTAGAGCCTCCCTGCCTTTGGCTGTGAATCAAATGATTCCTGGGATGGAGGAACCAAGGCAGCCAACGCCCTCCTGGCACTCCACTTTATTCTGTCTTAGCTGCTGAAGAGACTGTTAGAACATCAAGTTTTGTCCCCAACTCTGGGACATTGCAGTTTTCCCTTCCACATGGTGTCTGTCCAAGACCATGCTTGACAAGTGTAGGAAGTGTGCCAGTCCCATCGGCTGCCTGGGGACCAGGTGACATGACAGGTACTCAGCACTACCAGTCTGGCCAAACAGTGCTAAGCTCCACGCATGTAGTGTGTTGTCAAAGAAAGTGGCCTTATAACTAGAACAGATTGCAGCTTTCATGAATGACATTTTCTTATTTTTAGGCTGGCCTGACCCTGATAGAGTTGGCAGCCAGGTGGTGCCTTAATGAAGCTGAGCCTAATCACAGTTTTGCTAGGGAAGGGTGGCGGGAAGTACAGAAACCCCCAAGTCACAAAGGAAGTCTGGGGCACCTCAGGGGCTGGGGATTTAGTGCAGTGGTTAGAGTGCTTGCCTAGCAAGCACAAGGCCCTGAGTTCAATCCCCAGCACCAAAAAAAAAAAAAAAAAGGCTGGGGAACCTCACCATGAGGCTCAAATTTATGAGTCTGGAGCAGGGAATGTCTCTCCCGCACAAGTGTCCACCGGTGTTGGTAGCCCTGGGGACAGATAGGCCTACCTCCAGATCCCTCGGGGGGGATACTAGTGCTAGCATCTGAGTGGCAGGCACAGGGAGCCACATCTACGGGGCAGTGGGGACAGCTTTTGAGGTAGGGACCAAGTGGTGGGATCTGGCAAGCTCTTATGTGCTCTGGTGCATTAAAGGCTAGGTGGATGCATCTTCCCTAGAGCAGCCACCCCTCCCTTGAGTTGACTTCCTCACACCAGCAGGGACAGTCGAGCCCTGCCTTTGCTGTTTGGTGCTTTTTTCTCAGCTGCACCAAGGCTGTTCCATGCAGGCTGTACCAGTCTGCAGCCCCTGCTGTTAGTACCAACGTGGCCTTCCTTGTGACTTGAAATATAGGGCTTCTGTGACACAAGGGTCTGAGCCAGCTCCTCAGAGAAGCCAGAGGCTCCTGCTCTGGCTTTCAGACTGCTCCTTGCCAGCCACATGCCATCAGCCTACCTAGCTGGCTCTCATCACCCTGCCACTGAGCTGATGGCCCAGGAAGCTGTAGCATGGTGCTCAGATGCCTCGCAGGAAGGTATTTGGGAGTCCTGCTGCTGCTGAATGGCTCTCGCCCCTGAATATCTGAGGCTGAGGACCCAAGAGTAAAGGCATCTTCCCACTGGCCCATCAGGGTTGGCTTTGGCCCCAACCCTGAAGATGCATTCGCGCTTCCCACAGAGCCACAGCAGTCCTAATGGTCCTGAAGTAGGGCTCCTGAAAGCATGCAATCTTCCTATCAGGGAAACCTAAACCCCAAATTTGGAAGGAGCTTTTGCTGACCTAGAGTAAGCCTCCGGGTTTCCCAAGTCCACACTGCCCTTGGCTGGGACAGCTTGCTACAATGTGCAGGGCTTTGAGGGCTGTCCAGGAGCAGCTGTCATGGCCATGCATCAAACAAGTTTCAAAGTCCAGATGAGCAGCCAGGCCTGAGCTAAGCTCCACAGGCATGCATAGTCTGGCTGGGGGTCTCAAGGGCGCCTGGAGCCCAGCCACCCTAATTCCTGTGAGATGAATGCTCTCAGGGACAGGTGGGATGTGGAGGAAGATTGCCCAGGGACAGGACCCGGGAGGACAGGACCATGCTTCTCGTGGCCACCAGGTGGCAGCATGCCATCATCCAGCCGGGCCTGTCTGTGTGGTAGTGGGAGGGTGTCCCACCAAGTCCTGAGGGACTGGAGGTTTCCAGCACCTCTTCCCACGTCTGTGTTTCAGGAAAACCTGACTAGAACTTGAGTCTTGAGTTTTTGTGTGGAGCCATACAGATGCAAAGGCTGCCAGCTCTGCAAGGTGTTGAGGGTCTCCTACCCTTTCCACCAGCAACCCTCACTGACCAGAAAGGAGGTTATCCCCATAGCACCCAGCTGTGAGGCATGGGCCAGGCTGGCTTTGTGCACAGTAAGTGTCAGTCTCCATGCGACCATTTCCAACTCAGGTAAATAATCTCTGCGCTCAATACAATGCATTTCTGCCTCTTCACTTCCTGCACGCATCTGTGTAATTACTGACTCACGCAGAGATGCTCCTGACAGCCCCTATCAGAGCTGTAGTTTCTGTCTCTGTTGTCCATGGGGATGGGAGGCAAGCTTGCCCAGGGTTCCCAGGAGGGTGCATGGGATGCCCACAGACCCTCACCCCAGCCACCCACAGACTCAGTTGAGATCAGAACCCGGGCTGGGGATTTAGCTCAGTCGTTAGAGTGCTTGCCTAATAAGTGCAAGGCCTCGAGTTCGATCCCTGGCACCAAAACAAAAAGAAAAAAAAAGAAAAAAAGATCAGACCCCTATCAGAGCAAGCCACATTTGGCCTGAAGGAGCTTTCCAGCAGGAGGCACAGACCAGGGATAGGCCCTCTACTCCTCAGTCCAAGCACAGCTTTCATCCAGCTGAAAGAAGAGACTTAAGTGCAAAGCAGTTGCTGTACATTAGTGGGTTGGGCTGCTGCAGGTGAATTCTGACCTGGGGTCCTAAGGGCTCAGTGGAGATGGTCTTGCCCCACAGGGACAAGGTCAGGCTCCAAAAGCAATGTGCTAGACCTTGGGATGCCCCCCAGTGACCTGGGGAGAGGGAGGAAAAAAAGACAAGACAAAGAGCAAGGCCTAGCAGATGCTGGGGAACGGGTCTGCAGCAGCTGCAAGGGGTGGGAAGAGGCTGAGGGGAGGAGAAGAGGAAAACAGGGAGATGTGCAGAGCAGTCTGGGGAAATGGGTTCTGCTCTGCCCAGGCTGCCAAGACAGGAAAGCTGAGCTAGGAATGGTGACTTAGGCCCATAATCCCAGCACTCTGGAAGGCTGAGACAGGATGATTGAAAGTTCAAGAGCAGGCTGGGCACTTTAGTGACTTAGCAAGATCTCATTTCAAAATTTTATTTTTTTTTAATTTTGTTTGGTGCTGGGGATTGAACTCAGGCTTTTGTGCTTGCAAGGCAAGCACTCTAACCACTGAGCTAAATCTCCAACTCAAAATTTTAAAAAAGGGCTGGGGATGTAGCTCAGTGTGAAGGCCCTGGGGTCAATACCCAGTACCACCCCAAAACAGCCACAAAGCTGAGCTATGCTCTGAATGCTGGTGGAGGAGGTCACAGCAAGCAGGCAAGAGAAGTAGCTAGGAGTCCTGACTGGGAATCCCTGCCCACTGCTCTGGGCCAGGCTAGGCTGCTTGACCTCGGTTCCAAACTTCAGGTGGACATCATAACTCTCTGAGTCCAGCTGGGCAGAAGCTATTCAAGAATAATTCATGGAAGCAGTGCAGCTTCTACCCACAGGAGGGAGGGAAGCTAATAGACTGCACCTCTTGGTGTCCTTGTCCAGCTCTATCCTTATTTGGGAGGTACAATGCAGGTTCCCATACAGAGAGGACCCTACTTCTGAGATTCCCTCCTCCATCCTCTGGCTTGAGCCTGGAGGTGGGGGGCATGGGTATGGGAGCCAGCCTGGCCTGGCCTGCAGGATTGGGTTCAGCCCAAGGGCCCCAGGCCCAGCACAGACGAACACCAGAGGATGCGCAGACCGTGGGGCCTGGAACAAGGTAGAGCTGAGCCAACATCCTAGGGGGACCATGACTAGGGCTCCCTTCCCTCCCCTTTCCCCCTCCCTCGGCAAGGCTGGGAGCCTCCCTCAGCTCTCACAAGCATGCATCATGTGCACGTGCACCTGCATGCACAGGCCCAGATAGCCATCCAGCTGGGACAGGCAGCATACATATTTCCCCAGCACACTAGAAGTATGCAAGGCCCTGGCACACCCCCTCCACTGTGTGAAGCACGAGTACATACCTCTGCAGCCAGGTGTGGCAGCACACACCTATAATCCCAGCACTCTGGGAGCCTGAGGCAAGAGGATCACAAGTCCAAGTTCAGTGTGGGCAATTTAGCAAGAGACCCTGTCTCAAAATAAAAAAAATAAAATTTAAAAAGGGGCTGAGAATGTAGCTCAGTGTGAAGACCCTGGATCCACTCCCCAGTATTTGGAAGAGGGGCTCATCCTACTTACAAGTGCAGCCCGGCTCTTGCCCAAGAGGATTGGAAGCAGCCACTGTCACTACCCTTGAAGGAAGGAAACCTACTCTGGCTGCTGGCTGGGAGCTGGGAAAGCAGAGGAGCCCCAGGGCTGCAGCACAAGGCACTGCCCAACACACACTCCCTTGTACATGTACTCAGTCACTCTGCAGCTCTCTCAGGTAAGTGAATCATATAGGGGTTTCTACCCTAAACAGGTTCCTGACCTTAACTGAGCAGATCCCAAGGAGCCAGCCGCTGCTCAGGTCTAGGGTTGGAAGCCAGAGCTGGAGTCAGACTGGAGAAGGATTCCCTGTCCTTAAGCAGGTGGGCTCAAGGCTCAGCGTCTTCCCTTTGAATACAGCAACCACACATTTTGGGGAGGAGAAGAAAGAGGAGGAGCAGCAACATTGGTGAATGGAGCCTCCAAGATGGACCTTGCATTCCCAATTTAGCTCACTCGAACCCAGCGCCTTCCCCCGCGCCGTGGCTTGGGGTCTTTCACTTCCGGCCGGCCAGTACTGCCATCTCCTCAGACTGGGAGCCTGCCTGCAGCCAGCTGGGCTGTGCCACTCCTCCAAGGCAAGGAGTCTCCAGAATTGGCTGGGCTCTGCCTCCTCCCTCAGACAGGGACCTCCAGGTACTGCGTGGACTCTCCCTCTCAGCACTGCTGGGCATGGCCTAACCTCTAAGATCAGGAGACCCCGCCTGAGCCCCGTTCCATCCTCTACCAGACTCAAATACAAACCATGAGCAGCAATTATACGCCTGAGCCGCCACCACTACCACCCCCCTACACACAGATTTTTCTGGTTCTTATTAATGTAAATGAAATCTGCTCCAAGCGTCCTTAATGGAAAGCGTTCCAGGAATTTGACTGTGCACACGTGGGGTGGGGAAACCCTGAGATTAACTCTTGCGCAGCCAGACCCAACTCAGGCTGCAGTGACTGGCGTGGAGCTTGTTGGGGGCCAGAACTGCCACTCAGCCCCTCCAGGAACTGTCTTCACATCAAGGCTAGAGAGCATCACCCACATTCCACCCCTTGTCCTGGGACCAGCAGGGCAGGTCCAGAGGTTTCTTGGAGCCTGAGGACGGTGACCTGGACAGAAAGGGGGAGCCCTAGAAGGTCCTTGATCACGGAAGGGCCCAGTCAAAGACCAAGGGGGTGAGGAGACTAGGAGGGAGGGAAGCTGATAGACTGCACCATCATTGTGGTGTCCTCATCTAGCTCTATCCTGATTTTGGAGGTGCAACGCAGGCTCCCACACAGAGAGGACCCCACCTTTGAGGTTCCCTTCCCCTCCTCCCACAGCTCTCCTGAGATAGATCTGCCAAGACGTTACTCTGTGACTGTGGGGAGAAAAGAAGGGGTTTGGGAGCCCAGGGTGGATGCCCAGGGCCAGTTGGCATCGGGGGCGGGGGCAGAAAACGCTGGCCTGGAGGCCAACACATGCCCTACCCACCCCCCATCTGGATTCGTGTTCTGGCACAGCCCTCCGGCCTGGCCCCCGCGGAGCTGTTTTACTGCCTTCTGTGGCCAGGGCAGGGATGTCTGCTTCATTGGCGGGAGTAGGGGAAGAGTCTAAGATTTCAATATCTCCCAGGTGTAGCTCAGTCTGGAGGATGCCTTGGGGAGGCTGGCTGAGGGGCCCACACCTGGGGGCGGGGGCTGCAGAGAGGGGGAGGAGCTCAGGGAGGGGGCGCAGTAAGGGGAGGAGGACGCAGAGGAGGACTCAGGGAGGGAACGGGGCTCAGAGGGGTGGTCCGTGGGAGGAGGTAGGGGCTCTGTGAGGAAAGGAGCCGGGGAGGGGGAATTAGAGGGGGCTGGGGCGATAGGGCTGAGAGAGGGGATGGGGGATGGGGCCTCGGAATCGGACTGACTTCCCCAGGGGACAGTAAGCAAGATTCTCCTTCCCACCCACACCTGCCAGGCAGCTGGGGGAGGGGAATGACCCACTTAGCTGCCTCTCCCCCTAGGCGTCCACTAATGAGCACTCTGGGCTTAGGGAGGCAGTCTCCCCCAGGCTGTGCCTGAGGCCATCCTTCTCCCACCCCTCATTATCTGATGGGGTGTCCTTTGGCTGGGGATGTCCCCTTATCTGCAACTGTGCTTGCCTGTGAGAGTGAAGAGGCAGCTCTGCGCCACCCCAAAAGGTGTCCTCTCTGTCCCTAGTCTTCTTACTTCCTTAGACTGGCAAGACATAGGCTCCCAGATCCCTGCTGTGTAGCTCAGCTCTGAGCAGAGCTTTGATCCCACCTGTGGGCCCCACCAGCATGCCAATGAGGAGGCACAAGGTGCAGCATGGCACAGGAGAGCTGGCTGAGGCACTGGCAGGACCCCAGGATGGCCAGCCCGCTAGCTCCCTGGGGTTGTGCTGTGTCCATGGTCAGTGAGGAAAGAGACGCATAGTGGGCAGAGGGGGGCCCTGAATGTGGGGAGGCACAGGTCTGCAAGGTGAAAAATGGGGAGTGTCATTGGGAAGTGGCACTGAGGTGCACTTCCATGAAGAGCAGAGCTTGAGGAGAATGGGGGATGGAGGGTGTCAGGGCAGGAGGTCGAGAGAGGGGAGAGGTCTGCATAGACAGCTCCTTGGGGGCACACTCTCCAGACACAAGGCTCGTAGGAACAGAGCTTTGGATGCAGGGCTGGCAGGGCAGGCAAGCTACGGGCAGACAGCCAGCTCTTAGGACACTCAGGCAGCACCACTCTGGGACTGTGTTGGGAGCCCTGGGACAAAGAGGGTACAATCTGAGGGATGATGAGAGTAGGAGATGGACAGATGCATCCGGGGAGCAGAGCTCTCAAGGGTGCCCCAGGGAGGGCAGTCCAGAAAGGAGGCTGCAATATCTCCAGGTCCCTGAGGCTTTCCTGCCCACCCTGATTCTGTCCCGCTGTCCATCTGTCCTCTCCTTCCCCAAGGTTCCCAAGGCCCAGGTGGCACTCTCCCACCCCAGCACCCTCATTAGGGAAGGGCTCTGAGATCCTTTAGCAGCATCTGCCCCCACCCCTTTCACAGCCAGCTGCAGGCTCTGGCCCCTGGAGCCTGATAAATATTTATGATGAGATAAGCGGGATCTGCCAGGTCCCAGCCCAAACCTTTGTCCTGGGAGCAAGAGAGAGAGGCAGCCTCAAAACCCCAGTCTTGCTGTGAGCTGTAGTGCAGTCTGTAATCCCAGCACTCAGCCAACTGAGGCAGGAAGATTGCCTCGAGTTCAAGGCCAGCCTGGGTTACATAGTGAGTTCAAGGCCAGTCTGAACTACATAGTGAGAGCCTGTCTCAAAAACACACACACAAAAAAAAAAAAAAAAGAAAAAAGAAAAAAAACCTTGAGCCTCCTGGTGCTGGGTCTAGGTCAAGGCAGGCCTCTGTGTGTAGTCTCCTGGCTCCATGCCAGCGAGGGCCTGGGCAGACTCAGAGGAAGCTGGCTAGCACATGACAGTGTTGGCTCAGGAGCAGAGGTGGTGAGAGAGTTGCTCTGGCCAAGGCCCATCCTCTGCACCCCTCACAGTGTGCTGTCCTCACTGCCAGGAGGAGTCTGCCTGGAGGAAGCCAGCCAGACTGCTGCTCACCAGCCCCACCCCTACCTGCTGGTGCTCTCCTGAGTCTGGATGTTCTCGGCAAGGCCCTCCCCTAACAAATGCACACACACACACGCACTCACGCACGCACGCACATGCACACACACACATACAAACACATGCACACGAGTGTACATGCTCACCAAGATGACACTAAGCAAGTGAGCAGGTGGGTAGAGGGGGGCTGCTCAGTGCCCCTCTGGGGGGCCTCTTGTATGTTATAGACACCCCCAGGGGTCCTTGAGCCTAGAACATGCTTCTCTGAGCTGACCCAACATCCCCTCCCTTCCCATCTCCCCAAACATCTCCCCATCTGGGTGCCAGGACCAACAGCAGGAGGGACAAATGTTTTAAAAGCAAGACACGTGCAGGGAGACACTACCGTGTGCACTTGAGGGTTACTAAACAGGGCACGCAGTTTACTAACGGGGCTAAATTCTGGACCAGAGAGGGAGTGAATACTGTACCCCAAGGCAGGCCCAGTGGACCTGAAGACACACATTCCTTACTGAGGGGCACACTCCCACCCAAGGAAGGCCAGATCTAAGCTGTGAGGCACAGAGTAACCAGCATGACACTGTCCCAAGTTCAAGAGCAAACATAACATGGTGGGGCGGGAACGGGGAGCCACATGTCTCCCAGACTCTAGGTGGGCGGAATATGGGTAAATATTGGTGCTCCAAACATAAATATTTTTCCTTGGTTGTGGGTGTCTGCATGGTACCTCGAACATTATGCAATATCATCTACTCAGGATGGGAGTCAATATCATGTTGGCTTAGCTCACTATTAATAATTCTATTTTGGCAGGGTGTGGTGGTGAATGTGTGAAATCCCAGAACTCAGGAGGCTGAGGCAGGAGGATTGCTGAGAGTTGGAGGCCAGCCTGGACTATAGTGAGTTCAAGGCCAATCTGAACTACATAATAAGACTCTGTCTCAAAGAAAAAAAAAAAAAAAGTGAACACTGTAAGGCTCTGGGCATTCCTGGCCCAGGGGTAGGGCCTAGGTGACCCATGGGATCACTCATGGACTCCAAACCCGCTGACGGGGTTCAGCCCCCAGAAGGCATCCACCTTGGCAAGGATCTGTTGAGCTGGGGTCAAGGGTGGCGAGGGGGTGGGGCAGCCCAAGGAGGCCTGAGCAGGGAGCCTCTACCTCCCTCTCTCTGGCTCCTGCCTAGCAGACTCCAGATGCCCTTTCCTCTGCTCATGCATGCCTGGGGGCTACCCAGCAGAGCTCTAAAGAAAACACCAGGTCCACTTGGTGCAGGGTGCAGGCCAGCTGGGGGCCGAGGTAAAGCCAGCGGGGTCTGCATGGTCTGGATCAGTGCCTCTCACTGCCACTGGACCCCAGTTAGGCACTCCTGCCTCAGGGCTGGAGTGGGCTGCCTCAGACAGTCCTGTGCTTAGCAGAATAGCTATTGTCATTTGGCACTAGTCTTAGTTAGCCTTTCTAGAGTCAATGGATTGTAAGAGAGCAGATTTAGTACTGGAGGGGCTGGGGATTTAGCTCAGTGATTAGAGTGCTTGCCTTGTAAGCACAAGGGCCTGAGTTCGATCCCCGGCACCACCAAAAAAAAAAAAAAAAAAAAAAAAAAAAAAAAGATTTAGTACTGGACGTTTACAAGTTACAATATTCACCCGCAAGCCAGCAAGCCAAACACAGGAAGGAGGCTGAATGTCTATCTAGGCACTGGAGACCCAAAAGATCCAATCAAGGGCTGGGAGCCCATGGCACTGTCCCATGTATGTCCATGTCTGCAGATGATGGCTGAAGAAAAATTTACTGGAACCAGATTATGATGCTCACAGCAGAGATGATGACCAGACCTCCCCCGAAGCAACAGCAGCCGTCCTCAATGACAGCAAGGCCCCGAGCCCCTTCCTCAACAAGAACTTCTGAGTTCCTTTCAGGAGAACCAGCCACAACAGAGCTTCTTCTGGGAAACACGCCACCAATGATCTTCTGCTCCCATTCTGCTTTATTTTGAACCAGCAACAATCCTCAGGTGGATCCTCTACGCCCAGAATCACAACAACTCAGTCCAGCTGGGCGTTCTAGCTCAAGGTGACCACATTAAGTCCACCACAGCACTTCAGGATTTGTCAGTCTGGGGTGACAGGCTGGTGGGGAGGTAGGATCCTGAAGGGGTAGCCCTGGACTTCTTCTGGCCCAAGTTTACCTACCTGTGATGGGGCACTTGGGCTAGGCTCCTATCTGAGACACTGACTTGCCCTTGGGCTGGAGGAGCCCTGGGCGGGAATGCCTCTGCCTCCCTTCACCCATTGGTACACAGCCTCCCAGAGGAGCAGCCTCACCAGACTGCACCAGACTCTGGAGGGAAGACAAGAAGCCTAGGACACCTGGGCTTCTCCCTTTCTCTCTCTGTCTCCCTCTCTGTCACTCTCTGTCTTTGTCTGTCTCTATCTCTGTCTCTCTCTCTCTCTTCTTTCTTTTCCAGTGCTGGGGATCAAACCAGAGCCCTGAGTGCTCTACCACATTCCCAGCCCCCAGGGTTCTTCTCACTTCTCCAGAGCCAGATGGCATCTCCTCCAGTCCTCCACCATGATTGCTCCTCTCTCCACCTAGATAATCCTAAGGGTTACGCAGCCCACCTGGGCATCCAGGCAACAGCCCAGCCTGAGGCTCCTGTGTCTCCTCAGAGTCCTCGTGCCCAAGCCAAAGGGAACCCTAGGTGTAGGCCTGGGAATCTAGATTGGAACAAGCCCACTTGAAGCTGGCAGGCTGGGAGGGGTGACACCCCCAACCTCTTTGCTGACTGTTCCATGTACACACACACACACACACACACACACACACAACCAGAAGAGCCAGGTCTCCAAGGCCGCAGGCAGCCCATGTAATCTCTGCAGCTTGACTGCACTAATGCATTAATGGAAAAGCTGGAGACTCCAGGAACCACGATGATGCTCCCAGGTGTGTCTAACAAGCATCTTATGGCGTCACTGGGTAACCCAAGAGATTTGCTCTGATGGCAACATGTCAGGCCTCGGGGCCAGCAAGCCTGAATGTCCAGCTCCTGGCACGGTGCCTATGAGTATAGAAGGGTCTCACCCACAGTAAAGGCTGCAAGTCAGTGTTAAACCTGCACAGGGATTTGCTGAAATCGCCTGTGGTTCTGGCTGCCAGGTTGTCCTGAGCTCCCTGGGTGTCCTCAGTGGTGACAGAGACCTTACATTAAAATGGGGTCCTGGTGATAAGTTTCCTCCAGTCCTGCAGACAAGATCCTTGTGGGAAATGACTGCCACCCTGAGGAGCCATCCTCCAGATGTGAGCCATCATTGTTCAGGTGTGTGCAGCAAACCTGCAGGTGTGTCTCGCTGCCTTCAGGTATTATATAGTTATCTCCTGGAGCTGGTCCCTGGTTATAAGCTTCTTTTTCAGGAACAGTTACCAGCAATGGTGACTCCCAGACACAACCCCCTGAGGTCAGGAGCCAAGCGAGACAGTCTCCAAACCCCAGTCTCTTCCCAGCCAGGAACCCGGTTAAACAGGCTCAGGACCCCCTTCCAGGACCCTAGGAGTCAGGGGACAGTGAGAGATAGGAGTGAGTAGTGGGAGCTAGAGAATTACTCCTTGCAATTCTTTCTCCTGTGACTCCACTGCCAGTTCCAGCCTGGCCTTCTGACTCCGTAGAAAGGCAAGAGTCAGTAATTCCTGGCCCTCTAACCCACTCCACCCCCAGCTGCTCTAGCCCAGGCCTTCCTCCTCTACCCACCCCCTCCGGCCACATCCCAAATCCCCAATCCCAGCAGCAGACCTCCGTGTTTGCCTGTTGCCATGGTGATGGGATGCACCTTTCTGTTACTATGGCAACAAGCCAGGGTTTTTTAAAATTCAGTTGAGGTAATTTCCACCCCTCAGTCCTCATCCTCAGACACCTCGTTTCTTCTCTATTCTTCTCTGAATGTTAGAATGTTGGGCCGGGGTGGGGGGAGGTACACAATCACCAGCCAGAGGTAGAGGATCAGAGGGGCTGGTAGGAAAACTTCTGCCAATTCGTCCCTTACTCTTCCACTCTTCGACCCAGACTAGACCCTAGAGAATAAGACAACCTTCCCTGTGCTCCCTCCCCCAGGCCCAGGTCTAGGACCAGAAGATGAGGGCTTGGCATGGCTTGACAAGCAGAGGCCAGCACACCTGGGGCCCTGGGCGAGGGTGCAGCCTGTGTGACTGTGCACCTCTGCAGGAGCCCTGCTGTGTCCCTGGGGCTCATCCAATGATCTCAAGACACCAGGGCTCAGACCCCAGGACAACAGGGGACAGATGTTGTTTATGCTGTGTCCTGGTACTAAGCAGCTTAGCACAGCAGAACCCTGGGCTGGATTTGGGCAGAGAGCATGAGAAGGATGGGGGGAAGAGAGTGCAGACACCATTCGGCTGCCTCCCCGCCTCCCCAGTAGAATCCTCCATCCCTGGGCACCTGCTTCGTTAAATCTAGTCATTGTAAATTCATGAGGTCCCACATCCTCTCCCTGCCTCCACCCGTCTCCAGTCTGGAAGAAGAGAAACTGACACCCAGGACAGACAGGTAGGTCCCCCACCTCCACCCCAAGCAGAGTAGGCTGGGTGTAGAAAACAGGGGTCACAGGCCACGTGCATTGTCAGAGCCCGCCTCGTCTGCCTGTAATGCTCATGCCTTGGCTTGTCTCTCTTGCAGCTCGATGTTCCCAGAGGTGGAGTCTCCCTGAGAGAAGAGGTTTCGACGGGGGAATGGTCTGGAACAGTCCTGCCGCAGGGCACCCTGGCCCCTGCTCTGATCTATGCCTGTTTTCCCATTCCATCAGTCAGTTGGTTAGCTGGGACTTCCTCCCTTGTGTTGGATGTAGATTACTCTAACTCCAGCAGCCCAGGTCTGGTTTCCCAAAGCCAGGGACATCAGGGCTCTCAGATGGGCGCCAGAGACAAAGGAAAGCTTCTCCCAGCCTCCCTGTCCCTTGGGCACAAGGGCCGAGGGAAGCAGCCCTTCTGGGGTACAGATGAGCCAGGCGCCCTTGGGAGACTACAGAGAACTAGCTTGAGATCCCAGCCTAAGTCTTTGCCCGCTCCCACTCCATTCCCACTCTGGGAAGTCCTGGAGACCAACCGGTTGCCTGGGCTAGGTGTTGCCTTCCCTGATCTCCTCCATCCACTATACCTGGGAGTTGGGGTCTCTGCTACATGGTCACCAAGACCCATGAAGCCTTTTCAGGGTCCACATGTGTCTGAACACCTGGGTCTGTGCCCCAGCCCACATATACAAGAGAATAAAGTTTGACATTTTTCGTGAGTTATTTTTTCCACCAGCCCTGTAGGCTTCACCAGCCCTGACAGCTACACGGTTCCTGATGGCAGCATCATTCATTTTGTCTTCCTGCCAGCTGGTGGAGGTGTAGGAGACCTTGGGCAAGGAGGTGGTAGGACAGTTGGGGGAGGGAGGTGGAGGAGAGGAGTGTGGTGTCCACCTACTCCTACACATGCTACTTTTCCTTTTGCTTCTGCCCCTCCCAAACTCCCAGACCAGAGGAGACCCAGTCTAGGCTGGAGAGGAGGGAGGCAAGCCTGAGCGCTAGGGGAAGCAGGATGTCCTAGGTGGGGAACCTTGGTCCCCAGCACCTCCACATTCAGCTGGTAGGCTCCTGGGGAGTCTAGAAGCTAGAGAAGCAGAGGGGCTGTTTATCTCTTCCTCTCTCAGCCAGTGATGTCCTCCTGGGGTCATAGAACCCACGGGAGGCCAGACCTTCTGCAACGAGTGGTTCCCAAAGAGCTCTCTGAGCTGGGGATTTAGCTCAACGGTTAGAGTGCTTGCTTTGTAAGCACAAGGCCCTGAGTTCGATCCCCAGCACCAAAAAAAAAAAAAAAAAAGCGAAGAGCTCTCTGATATCCAGGAACCTAATTTTTTTTCAGTACTGGGAATAGAACTTAGGACTTCTTGAATGCTAAGCAAATCCTCTACCACTGAGTTAGACCCCCAGCCTGCCGGGGAACTGATTTTGACTGATTTTGAACCACACTACAGCTCTGCTAGGCCCTCCAGACTTGAGGTTTTGTGGCCGAAGTCCTGGGGGCAGGGTTGCCAGAGGATCCTCACTGTGAGCAGTAGGTGTCTGGAGAAGCCTATTCAGTGTTATCTGCTTGACATCAGCCAGAACAAATCCAGCTGAGCAGACTCTTTAAGAAGGCCTATTGGTTTTAGCAGGCTGGAACAGCCCTGGAGCCTCATCCAAAGTTGGAACGAGGGGTGCAAGTGAGAGAGGAACCAACAGTCCCCGGCAGGGCTCACACAAGGCCTTCTGCTGGAGCAGGACAGGCTCAGTGGGATGTGATGTAGGCAGCTCCACCCGGGACACTTGATGGCTTCAATTCTGGGCACTTCTTAGACTCTCGGCACCTAGTCTCCTCTAGGGTCAGAGGACCCTCCTTGCTGTCCACATGTGTGCATCACTCAAGGAGCAGGCCTCAAACTCCACCATTTCCCTGAACAGCCTCATTCCTGAACAGTAAGAAGTCCTGAATTGCTCTGCCTCAGGTGGGGAACCATGGGCTCCAGGACCAAGTTTCAGGGCCCAGAAGCCATCTCTGCAGGGAGCATTTAAAAGAAAAACTAAAGAGATGCCAGCAAGTGGTTTTGGGGACTGTGGGCTATGCCGGCTCAAACCCAGGACCTGTGCTCTTATCCTCTGGGCATCAATTGCTGGCTAAGAGATGAGCACCCTGCTTCAAGCTGTGAGAATGCGAAGGTTCAGAGAGGGCGGGAGACGTCCCCAAAACCCACAGCTCACCATCTGCTCAGCCTTGGGCACCCGGCCATGGGCTGGGGAGCAGCACCTTGGCCAGCACGCAGTGTGGTTGGGCGGAGTGGTGTGATGGAGACCTTCATTCAGACTGCCAGGATAGGGCTCTTGAGTGTCTAATTCTCCCTGGTGATCTATGATTGTGGTGCTGGGATGCTTACTGGGGGATGCAAGGTGTGAACCATTCTGTCGGCTACTTAGGTGACCTAGGCACAGGATGGGCAGGGAACACATCAAAACCAGCAGTAGGGAAACAGGTTGGTCCCCCGCTGCAGACTGACCAGGCTGGAAATGAGAGGCTGGGGCAGCCCTCCAGTCTCCATGATGATAGGGTTCTCCCTGGCCCCCTGCAGAAGCCCCCCACCCCAAGAGCCCACCACATCTCCTCACATGCTGCCTGACCACCCATCCAGGTCTTGCTGGCCTTCTCCTGGGCCATGGGATGGCACCTCTTAGTCCCAGTCCTGTTTCCCAGGAAGATTCTGAGCTCCCTTCAGGCAGAAACTTCATCTGGCAGATATCCACACCCCTCTCCACAGTTACCCACCCTGGGCCTGGGGAAAAGTGGGACACACAGGCTGTTCTACGTGCAAGGCAGAGAGTGAATTTACCTTAAAGTCTTGGAAACATCTGTATCTTGTGGTGAGTCAGTCAAGCAACAGAGCTGTTATCCAATGTTGCCAGGACCTGGGGACCAAGCGTGACCAAGCCAGATGTGGTCTCCATCCTGCCAGACCTGGGGGGCGACAACAACAGAGTGGCCTGACCTTTGAGGTGGTAGTGGAGATTGGAGACATTGAGCAGAAGGGAGAATGGGGGCTCTTTGAGACGAGGTAGCCAGGTCCAGGGGTTCCCAACCTGCGGCCTGGTCAGGGCCTGGGAGGGACCCTCATGGCTGGGGCTGTTGTGCTGGCTTTTCTCTGAGAGGAGGTCTCTGGGAAGGTGAAGGGCCTTAGGTCACTGCTGGTCAGCGACCTGAAGGGCACGCTCTCTCAGATCTCAACAGCAGCTGGTGTCTCTGATCTCACCAGAGACTGAGAAGCCAAGCAGGAAGTGACCAGGGGACATTCCAGACGGGAGCACTGGGGCATCTGACTGAGGGCTCCTTGTCACCTCACCCTTCTCTGGACCAGCATGTCCCTTCCCAGCAGGCACAGCCGTTCTCGGATAGGTGCCCTGTTCCAGGACTGGCTCATCCTCCCTCAGCATCCAGGGTGACCCCAGAGGCGCTAGCCAGGCAGATAGCTGCTGCAGGGCTTGCCTGACCCTCCCAGGAGAGAGGCAATTCCCCTACATCTGGACAAGTGAGGCCCGTTCTCACAGCCACCACAATGGAAGCAGGCTCCTTCCTGGGAACTGCCCAGCTCAGGTTGCCTGAAATGGGCACCAGCATGTAAATAAACAGCCAGCCTGGGAGTGGGAGGGGTTGGGGCCCTGAGTGGGGCGTGGGGCAGGGCTGCAGTGTGGTGTGGAGGAGACAGTCCCCATCCTGAGTTCCTACAGCTGCCCGTGACCCCCGCCTTGCCTGGCAGCTGCTTGGGGCTCTGACCCCTCAGCCTCTGAGCCAGCCTCTGCCTGCCCACAACTCGGCCAAGCTGACATTCTCATCCTCAGGCCCTCCCCACACAACATGGCTCCTCTTCCTGGGACACAAATGGCCTCTGCTTCCCCCTAGGAAGTCTCCTCCACAGCCCTCCATTCCCCACCACCTCGCTGATGGTTGGGCCATCCTTCCAAGTGTCCCCCATGCCCACCTCTGTGCCAGTGGCAGGACAGGCTGACACGCAGGGGGTGCTCAGCAAGCATTGTTGCCCCGGTCAGCACTCCAGGATGAGTGCTTCCAGGGACAACCCTCAGTCAGTTTAGCCAGCTGTGTCCCCCCTGCTCCTCAGCCCTGGTTCTAGGCACAGGGCTTCCCAAGTTCTACCTGAGGTGCAGAACCCTCAGCCAGGTATCCTGCCCCACCTACCTGGAGAGGAAGGGGCTGGGCTGACAGGATCCCTCCTCTGTTCCCCTCACTTGATGAATTGGCCTTGGGGGAGCCCTAGGATCTAAGGCAGCCCGTCTGGCCTCAGAGTTCTCATCTGGGAAGTGGGGACAATCACCCCCACCTTTTCGTCCTGGCCTCTGGAGGGAAGTGTTGCCCTTCAGAGCATTTTCCCCATGACCAACTTCAGTGCTCTCTGTACCCTGACGGGAAGCTGCGAGGGGAGGGGGCTGTGGAAGCCTGCATGCTTCAGGGCCGTGTGGGGCTCCCCAGGACACAAGGTCATAGAGTCCCAGGCTGTGCCCTTGCTCTGAGACCTTGGGCCAGTGGGGAGAGGGAGGTGTACCAGCTCTCCCTCTGGTTACTCCAGAAAACAGCGAATATACCCTCAAAGTTCATTTCCCATTTCCTGTTGGTTGGGTCTCAACCTGACAGGCCTCCTCTCTCACCTCCCAGTCACCACTTCCTCCCTCCCCCACCCCCCCACCTAATCACAACTTGCTCTCACCCCTTGGGGTGGCTTCTTCTCACTGCTCATTCCTGCTGCAGCAAGGAGGGGCCTTATGTCCTGTCATTTTGGCCCCTGCCTCCCTATAGGCCTGTTCTCCCCCTCCTGAAATACCCCGCCCTCTGCATACCCCTTCTCTAGCTGGGGTCCAGGTCTCGGCCCCCACCCCCAGGAAACTTGGCTCCTTTCAGCTCCCCTCCCTTGCGGGCAGAGGCAGGGCGTTCAAGTCCATTTAATCTTGGCAGAATGCAATTTCCTGCTTCAGGGAGCTGGCGGTTTAGGAGGCTTAATGAGGGGGGAGGGGGGAGACAAGGAAGAAGAGAGGCTGAGACAGGGCTGGGCGATGGAGACAAGAGCCCCTGAGAAGGGTGGTCTGGGAAGCCCCTCGGGGTTGTGTGTGTCCCAGGTTGGAGGGTGTCTTCGGGTTCACACAGGGGTCAGCTCTTCAGCTTCAAGCTCCCACTGGTAGGTCAGGGGCCCCATTTGTACCCCTACACTATATGGAGTACAAAGGTGGGAGGGGGCCCACTGCCAGCAAAACACTGGGGGGAGGCGGGGGCGCTGGGTAATGAGACCTCGCGTATGTGGGAGGGAGCATGTGCCTGTACGGCCGGCGGAGGGTGTGGTGGGGTTACAGATCCAAGCGCGCACACAAGAAAGGTGCAGGGAACATGTGCAGCCACCCGGCTGTGGGGCGCCTAGGTAGAATGAGCTCTTTGCGGGGCAGAACAGGGAGAGTAAAAGAGTAAAACTGGCAGTTCCCAGACCCTCAGGTGCTTGAGCGGCAGTCAGGCTGGAATTTCAGCTTAGAACGGGTTGCTTATCTGCACACTGCCACCAAAGAGGCAGAGAAGATAAGGGACAAAGGGGCCTCTGAGCCGCTGGAGGCCCCACACCTGGTGGGGGCGGGGCAGCCACTAGCCCTGCCTGACACCTGGAACAGACAGCTCCTCAGGGAGACTGAGGCTGGTTGTCCTCCCATGCCCTGCCCTGCAAACCTCACTTGGCCCCTGACCCCACTCCTGCCCCAGCAGATTCACCTTCCAGAGAAGCCCTTGGGGGACTCCAGCAAGGGCTGTCTCAGGGGGCAGGTGGTCAGGGACTGGCCCAGGGCCCTCCCCAGGATAGAGAAAGCTGGCAGGGGAATAGCATGGAGAATCCCTCTGGGAAGAGCCGCAGCATGGCATCCTTCGGGAATGGTGCCCTGCCAGAAGAAGCTCAGCTAAGCCTGGTCCCCAGGAGGGGACAGAACAAGAGGGTTCAAGCTCAGGAGGGCAGGGCTGAGGCTGCCAGAGGCACCTCAAACCCACCTGCAGTATAAGTCCTCTCTTCTGCTGAGAATGCTGGTTTATGGGTGCATAAGAGAAAGGCTCACAGAGATAGTTAAGCCCTCAGTCCCTTGGCACTTTGGGCGAGGTTGTCTCCCTCTGGGCCTCAGTTTTACCAAGTACGAATAAGGGTTCCAGGGCAGGAATCTGGTTCTGAGAGACAGCGGAAGCCCTCAGCCCATCAGTGTGCTTGAATGACAACCAGGTATGTGAAGGACTAGGAAGTGGGGGAGGGTGGCTTTGTGCCCCTCTGGAAGCCTCAAAGACCCCCAGCTTGCCTCCATCTTGAAAGCAACATGTCCCACAGAGGGGTGCCCTGCTGCTCTGGGGAGGGTAGCTTTCAGGCTACAGTGCACTCAGGAGCAGAACGGGCCCCACAGGCTGGAGGTCTCCCTTTAGGGTAGACCTGGTTCCTCGCACCCCTGCTTCCCTTCTGACAAGCCCCATCAGATACCCGGGGCCAGTGGCTGCCTCATGGGCCAGCCTAGGCCTCCAGCTGGGGCCTCCCCCAGGACTGTTCCAGGGCCCACGTCTGCCCTCACCCTGCCGCTTTGCCATTCAGTCCTGGCACTCCTGGCCTTTGAAGGGTGAGTGCAAATGGAGCTCAGGTGTCGCTGCTGCCCCTCAGCCCATGCCCACTCATTGTAGCTTTGGATGCCTCCCGTGTCCTGCTCCAGGTAGCTCAAGGTCCAGTCTCCAGGACATATGGTGCGATCTTTTTTGGGGGGGCTGCTGGGAATTGAACTCACGGCCTTGCGGTTGCTAAGCAAGCGCTCTACCACTTGAGCTAAATCCCCAGCCCGCTCCAGGACATATGGAGACAGGGCCTGCCTGCAGGCTGCTGACAAGGCTACCTATCATCCTTCCAGTTGCAAATCTGGTTGGTCCTTTACTGCCCAGCAGCAGGGCTGCCTCCTCTAAGAAGCCTTCCATCAGTTACTCTCCAAGCCCTCTGGGCACTCTATTCAGACTTGTCACCAGGACATCTTCCTGCTGACCTGGGAGCTGACCTTGGGCCTGGCTCCCACAGCTCTAGGCTGACCTGTTTATGAAAGGAAGCAGGTCGGGACCTAGGAGTCCCCCATGATGACCTGCAAGTCGGCCCTCTCCCCGTCTCCTCCCTAGGACAGTGGGGTTGCCTTTGCCTGGGGAGGCTCTGGTGGCTGTGAATGTGGGAGCCCTCTGGGTTGCCATCAGGCCTGATGCCTAACAAGCAGAGTCAGGGGCAGGAAATTGGGCCAAACCTGGGCACTTACGGGCCATCCCAGCCCAAGTGGACCCCTGTGTTGGATAAGAAGGCAAACACCATCCCATGCTCTCCTGGGACCTTGGCAGAGTAGTTCCAGGCAGGCCTGTGCCCCTGGTGATGGTGTCTAGGTTCCCCTGTCACCTGCTGGGGAAGGTGGATGACTCATAACAAAGATGACATAGAGAGAGTGTGCCCTACGCACTGGAGTTGCTCCCAGGGATCTGTTCTTCTCCCAGAAAGAACCCTGTGAGGAAGAGACATCATTCTCTCTCTCTCAGCCTCCCACAGTGCTGGGCTTACAGGTGTATGCCCCCATGCCCAACCCTTGTTCCCACTGTATAGATGAGGAAAATGGGGACAAATGAGTACACATGGGCGAGGACAGCCTCTCGCAGCCAGGGTTGGTGTTGGAGGCCCGTGGGATGCCAGCAGGCTTCCCTCACACACTCATGGTCCCAGCGTGTTGGCCCCGATGTTTGGGTAGGTAAAATGAGGCACCACGAGGTCAAAGAGCTCCTGGACCACCTGGCCAGGCTGATGGCCTTTCTTGATCTGCCGCATGTTGCCACTTCCATGCAGACTCTAGTGGTTCCACAGACAGTGTGGCCAGAGGTCCCTGATCTCGTACTTCTGGGCTTAGGCTTCTCTCGATACCAGGTCCTTCCTGCCTGGGACCTTGTCACCGTCCTCAGGAAATTCCAAGTTGTAGGGTCGGGTGGGGCCTGAGGCCTGCAAGGACTCAAATTCCCCTCAATCCAGGGCCGTCAGGGTTTCTCCTTCCCGATAGCCCTCAACTCTACGCTGGAGAACCAAGTCTATTACTCCCTGGAGACAGTTTTATTGAAATTTCTGGCCAACCTGGAATGGAGAAGTCAGCCTCTGGGCCTATGACTTGCCACAGGGCTGGGTACACATGATATCTGTGGAACAGATGAAAGACACAGGACCAAGATGTGGGCCAGAGAGAGGGCTCTTCCCAAGTGTTCACAGGACAGACTAGCTGGGCAGCCAGGCAAGGTTTGGGGGAGAGCATTTGAGCCAGGTTGAAGGCCTAGGAGACCTCTGGGGAGGGAGGAACAGAGTAGCCTAAGCAAAGGATTTAATGATACATGTGGTACAGATGAAGACAGAGTGACACAGTGACCTGAGGATCTGCCCAGCCAGAGCCTCTCCACAGACCCTTCCTCCTGCTTCTGCTTGGTCACATAGTAGGAAACCGGGCACCACTGGGTCTGACTGACTTTCAAGGCCCTCATTTCTCCATCTGCCAGGTGACATCTTTGAGGTCTGGCGTGGTAGAGCGCGAGCAGTCCCTGGCAGGGCAGGATGTGGAGACCCCATTTCACTGCCCGTGTGGAGAGCAGGTGGTAGGGATGGCTTCTTTAGAGTCCTGGACATACAGTCCCATCTTCCTTGTGGGTGGCCTTGATCAACAGGTGACTGAGGGAGACAGAACTGGTACCTGCCTGGACAACGGGGAACCCTGAGATACAGCCCCCCGCCCCCCCGAGAAACCCCGTTGTGAGAAAGCACCAGGAACAGCGAGGGGCCACGTGGATGGGGAGGCTCTCACATCCTGTGCCCCCAGCCCAGCCATTACCTCCTGAAAGCCCCAGGATGCTGAGAGATCAGGCTGGACTGCCTTGTATGCTTAACAGCCATAGAGCCCAGGCGAGCCAGTGGCCCAGGATTGCCTTCCTCTCCCAGCAACAAATGTCTAATGTTATTCTAAGACTAGGCCCTGCCAGCCTTGTCTGGCCCTGCTGGAGAACAAGTCCCGAATAGCCCAACCTGGGAGATGTGGGCTTCCTGGGCTCTGTGTCCTTTCTTTGGGCCCCATGAGGATAAAGCCTCTCGAAGGCTGGGATCTGGATGTCCTTGGTTAGGAAGCACTGATTATTGGGTATGCTCTGCTGGAAGGACAGCCAGAGCAAGGCGGGTGATGCTCGGACAGCCCATTCCCCGGGAGGGAAACTGAGGTAGAGAGAGTAATCTATATAGGCCAGGTCTGAAGTGACAGACCAAGCCTCCCAATGTGCCTGGCTCCACCCCCAGAATAGCTGCTCTGAAACTGGGAAGACCTAACAGAGAAGTTGGGGTTTCTCAATTTCAGCATCCAGCTGTCCATCTGTTTCCCTCCGCAGGCAGGATCTGAGAGCATGGAGGGGACTTGAGCACAGTGCTGGGGGACCACATGAGAGCAGGGTGGAAGAGGATGGGGCCACTCGGGCTGGAGGACAGCTGTGGGGAGACTTTAAGAAAAGGCAAGGCCCAGGGATATGAGCACACAGCAGGCCTTGGTTTCCTCTCAGGGTGTACAAGGATCCCAGCCATGGGGGCGGGGGGTGCAATTGCCCCCTGAGCCCCTCTGTCAGTGGCCTGGGCAAGCTGGACCCTTCAGGGCTGGGCTCCCTAGGAACACTGCTTAAACCCCTGACACTCTCTTGCTTGCAAGCTGTGACCATGGCTGAGTGACCACAGGTAACGCAGAGTAGGTGCTTGGGCAGGCTGTGGACACGAACACATTCCTCTGGGCAGCATGAACAGGTTTTCCCCCAAGTTAACATGGGGATGCTGGAGCCAGGAAGGTAGAGTGTCAGGTCTGTATTTCTTTTCTTTTCTTTCTTTCTTTTTTTTTTCTTTTTGGTGCTGGGGATCGAACTCAGGGCCTTGGGCTTGCAAAGCAAGCACTCTTACCACTGAGCTAAATCCCCAGCCCTGGTCTGGATTTCTGACATCTCTGCAAATAGGCCCTGTCCCCTCCCTCCCTTCCTTCAGCCCTCCCTCCCTTCAGCCCTCCCTCACCCCTTATCCCTTCATCTAGGCTGGTGCCTGCTCCTTCCGGCAGCAAACATGAGCTTTGCACAAACTTGTCCTCAGATAAAGCTTAAACTACTGTTTCAGGAGAAGGGGGCAGAGAGGCCGGCCAAGCAGGCTATGTGTCCAGCCAGGAGTATAGGAACCAGGGAGGAGGCCGATCAGGCCAAAGGAAAGGCCAAGGAAACCCCGAGCACATTCAGATACTTACCAGCACCCCCAGTGCTCCGGCCATATCCCTGTCCTCTCTCCTGGATGCACATAGCTTCCTCTTCCACCCTCCACTACCTGAGCGATCCTTTAAAATCTAAATCAGGTTGTGCCTTGCCCTGTTGCCCTCAAGTCAGTTTTTTTCCCTCTGAGTGATTGCACCCCAATATTCTCTGGTCTGGAATCCCCAGACAAGGTCACCTGGGCCCTTGCTCCTTAAGATCATAGTATTTCCCTCTATTAAGTGGGTACAATCAACAGGGGCTGTGGTACCCACCTACAATCCCAGTTACTGAGGAGGTTGAGGGAGGAGGATCACAAGTTTGAGACCAGCCTGTGCAATTTAAAGAGACTGTCTCAAAATAAAATTTTAAAAGGGCTGGGGTTGTAGCTTGTAGCTCAGGGGTATAGTGTTCGCCTAGCATGTGTGAGTCCCTGGGTTTGATCCCCAGTACCACAAGAACAAACAAGCAAATAAATTGATACACAATTATGTTCTGGCCAAGGTGAGCCCAAGCCCTGGTCCTTCCTAGGACTCTACAGACAGCACAAGTAGAATCCCCAGTCCCTGTATAAAGGGTCAGAGACCATTTCTGGCCAAGGCCCCCTCTCTGCTCAGTTGTGTTTGAAAACCAAACCCTAGCAGTACAGGAAGGCAGCAAAGTCCCAAAATGAGGAGCACGAGCTTGGCTCTGTGCCCTGCCAAACACAGCACAGGGCATGGGAGTTCATCTTTCTGTGCAGAGCACCCAGCTAGCATTCGGGGGGCCAGGGCAGGTTTGGCTGTGTATGCAGCTGGTGCCAGCCCCGCTCCCCTGACCTTCTCCAGCACTGAGGCAACAGGCTGCAAGGAGAGACATTCTAGAAGCAGCTTCCTCCCGGCCGGTTCCAATGGCGCTGTGCCACAGGCCTTGCTGGTGAAGCCTCTCTGTTTACTGCCCTGAGGAGGCTGAAGACCAGGAATGCTCCGGCCTTCGCTCTCTCAGTTCAGGGATGGTGACCTCATATTTCGGCCCATCCTTGTCCTCAGGGATGACTTGGAGCGAGGCCAAGGGAGGAGGCAGAGGGCCAGGACGGCAGGGTGCCCCGTGACTGTACACCTGCCCCCCCACCCTGCAGGGGGCTGCTGCCTTCACTGGGCCTCACCCCCCTGCTGGGAGTAAAGGACTAGGGGAGGCCATGCCACCCGCCACTGCTGTCACGGAAGGGACATTCCCGAGTCATTTGGAATTAAGTAAGTCCAGATCCCAGCGTGCAGGGCTGGCTGCAGAGCCCTCACTGGGGCCCCTTCCCCCAGGACTGGGGCCACACAGACACATGGAGGGAATGTGTGCAGCAGATGCGGGCCTGGGAGGCAGCCAGAAACCTCACAAGACCAGATCCTGCCATAGCCGGCTTTGTCGGGAGCCGCTGGTGTCTCCCCCAGCCCTGAGGTCCACCTCTGCCTACTTCACCAGCTTGAAAGTTAAAGCAGAGTCTACTCTGAGTCTCTTCTACTGCAGCTTACAATGAGATCCTGTCCTCAGCCAAGTCACTTGCCCATCCTCAGTTCCAGGTGAGTGACAGAGGCCCCAAGGTGAAAAGTAGCTCACAGCCATGATTGGAGTACAGAAGGGACAAGGGTGAGCTGCCCCTGCCCTCCAACGCCTTGTACATTCATTCATTCAACACTCAGAGAAGCAGGATGAGACAAAACATTGGTATGAAAATAAGTAAACTGTACGGCATGTTAGGAGGGGAGAAAGAGGAGCAGTTAGGAGCTGGAGAATACTGTGGCCCTGGGGATTAGTGAGACAGCCATATCTGCGCAAAGGCCTCAGGCAGTAAGGGAGAAGTCACACAGGTGTTTGTGGGAAAGGTGTGCAGACTGGGGAAGGGGCAGCCACTGTAGGGGCCCTGAGGTTGGAGGTGCCTGGTGTAGGAGGAAGAGTGAGGAAGCTTAGCCAAGAGTAGGATGCAAGTCAGAAAGGGAGAGTGGGCTGAAGGAGCGGCAGCCATTCTCAGGACTTGGCTTGACTTTCAACAAAGCAGGAGCTATGCACAGCATCAGAAAAGAGAGAGATGACCTGCCCTCCCTTTTACCGGGTCCCTCTGCATCCCGACTGACTAGGTTATAGGAAGCAAGAGCGGGACATGGGGGACCAGGGAGCAGGCTCCTGCGCTTGCCAGAGGGGAAATGATGTTGGCCATGGAGGTGGTGGCCACTTAGGCAGTGGCAGCAGAGCAGGTGGTCAGAAAGGCAAAGTCCCCTGACATTTTATATCTTATGATGCTTGACAGATTTGCTGTTGGTTTGGATGTGGATATGAGAATCCAGGCTGACCTTAAGGCTTTCTTAGCCAGAGCAGGCCCTAATGAGCCTGGCAAGGCCAGAGTTGCTGATGTGGGCTCCTAGGCTTGCTCACCACCCAGCCATTACAGATGAGACCTCTACCACAGGAGCAGAGGAGCTCCGAATTCCCACCCCAAGTCTTACTTGAGCTAGATAAGGATTAAGCTTTCAGCCTGGGCCCTGGGCTCCCTGGAGGAGACTGGGTAGGCTCAAGGAATAGAAGAGGGCTGTCTGGCCTCTGTCTAAACAGGATGTGCTGGGGCTGGCCAATCAGGGGCCACTTTAAAGCTGTACAAGCTTATGCCACTCAACCCTGCTTCCTGTATCATCTAACACACACACGCACACACGCACACGCACACACATGCACATGCAATGAGGGTGTGGGGTAGCAAGCAAGGCTCTCAGTGCCCTGTGTCCCTCTCTCTCATGGTTGAACACAGACATTTGCTGATGGGGCGTGGAAGGCCCAGCCTGGCAAACACAGATGGATCCCCTGGGCAGGATCTTAGGCCTCGATGTGGACATGGGACCTGCAGGGCCCGAGGAAGCTCCTGACCCAGCCTTTAGGCCTGGCTTCCTGGGAAACGATGCCTCTGACCAGAGGCCTGAAGGACCCGAAAGGAAATGGGAAAGACACTCCAGGCACAGGTAAACAGTGTGTGCAGAGACTCAGAGATGAGAGAGAATCGAGAGCTCCCAAAAGAGGCTTGGGATATTTGTGGGGCTCAAGAGGGGAAAAGAGGACAAGGCAGCCATAGGAAGGAAAAGACAGTGTGGGTGAAGGAGGTGGCCGAGGGCCAGTCCTAGAGGAAATTTAGGGTTTAGACTGGTGCTGAAGGCAGGAGAAGAACATTCCTGGTAGAAGGCAGGACAGCAGAAAGGCTTGGAGGCAGCTACGGGGAGCAGCCAGAGAGGTGGGTCCTTTCAGTGTGTGATCGGCTCAGAGCCAGCCCCCGAGGCAGGCTGGGCAGGAGAAAGCTGAACTCAACCTCATCCTGGCCCTGGGCCATGGGTGACTCCTCACTGCTGCCCCCCTCGTGGTGCTGCCCAACTGGCTGCCCCACACCCCCTCCCTGGCCCCTTCCCAACACTCCCCCGATGGAGCCCAGTTCCGGGAGTGGGGGCTGGGCCAGAGCACAGGCGGCGCCTGGGGCAGGAAAGATGAGAAAACCAGAAAGTAGGGAAACCTGAGCCAGCAACGCAGGGCGGGCCGGGGCCTGCTCTGCCTGCTAGGCCCGGGAAACAGGTTCCCCTGAGACTGGGGCAAGGGAGGGAGTACCACGGAGCCGTCAACTTTATCCAGGGCTATGGTGGGTCTTTGAGACTCAAGTCGTCTGAGCCCAGCTTTTTCACAGGCAGAGGCCAGAGGACTGGTCTCTCCCAGGTGAGCTGGGGGGCCATCCCTCTCCCAGCTGAGGTAGCTCAGATGGAGAATGCACCTGCATTCCCCACAGCACAACCTGGAAGTCAGAAGGAAGAGAAACAGGCTCATGTGCTGCCAGACACAGTCTGGGCCCGGCCGAAGAGCTGGGGCACCTGCAAGAGGAGCCCTTCAAAGCTCTCCTGCCTGCTGCCCACACCTTCACCCTGGGTGGGGGCTGGGCCCATTCCTGTTGGTCCCCATACCCCAGGGCGCTGAGTCCTGAGCCCGAGGGTGCTCAAGGCCTCTTTCCTAGGAACTCTGGGCCCACTTGGAAAGGGAGGGTGCTGCTTCAGGAGGAGACCCTAGAAGCTAGGTCAGTGGGGGAGCCAGATGTGGTTTAACCATCTGTCTATCCACCTATCTGTACCCCTCCCACTGTGTGACCAGACTGGTACCAGGAAGAGCCATCAGAGAGCTGGAGAAAACATACGTGCGTGTGCACATGCACACACACACGACACACATCCCACGGAGGAGGGAGGGAGGCCTGGCTATCCCTGTTCAGGCCTTCCCACAGGGCACCTTGTTCTAGCTCTCAGGTAGAGCTGGGAGAGTTGAGTAGTTGAGTGGCTTTGGGCAGGAAGGACAGGAGGACGCTGGGTGGCAGGCAGAGCATACAGTAGGGCTGCCAGTCCACAGGAACTAGGTGGGAGGATGGGAAGTGGGCTCTCTGACGACTGGCTTCTTGGCTGGGGTTCCCTCTCAAACATGGTGCAGCAAGGACTTGCTGTCTTACTCATTCATAAAAATTTACTGAAGTCCATGAGTTCTGCGTGGGGCTGCAACACTGTTTGCCAGCCTGAACGAAGCCTGTCTGGGTTGCAGACCTGGGCTCCCTGTGGGGCCCAGAGGCTGCCCTTCTGTCCTGGAGCTTTCTCTTAGCTCCTGAAAACGCTGCCCTCTTCAGGCACCACAGTCTGGTAGCCATCGTCCTCACCCCGCTTCTCACTGGCTCCTCTCCCTCCACTCCACAGTGAAGACACAGGGCCTGCTTCTAGGCACAACTGTGAAGTGCCTGGAAGGAGTCATTATCAACCCTGCTGACATTTGGAGCCTCCCAACTTGATCTCCAAGGGCTGGTTTCAAGAGGTCTTAGGTCGCTGAAATTGAAGGCAAAATTGTAGCAAGCTATACAGTTTTCCTCCAAATGATACTGTATAACAACCTATTAGAGCGACACAGAATACTGGCCCAGCACTGACACAGAGAAAGGGATCAGTGCGGAGTAGCTGCTGCAAGAATCCTCATGCTCTGAATTGATTATTCAGCCCTCCAGTTGTTTAGGAGAGGGCTGGGGATTTAGCCTAGCAAGCACAAGGCCCTGAGTTTGATCCCCAGCACCGCTACCTGCCAAACAAGAATGCTACACGGTTGTTTAGGAGAGAACTGGCACTCCAGCCCTTGTAGTCAGCTTCAGCTCTAGCTCCCTTCGCCTGCTGCCCTCTTCCTCCTCCTCCTCCTTCTTCTGGCCACCACCCGCTGTCCCTGAGCCCTGGACCCATTCTGTGCATCCGAGTAGAGCTCCTTGTCAATCTCTTTCCTTCCTACACCTGCACCCTGCAGGCTTTGGTAGGTCCTTACAGTTCTGCCTTAGTGACCATGCTACAAGGGTAGTGCTGGGGGTGATGGCAGAGTTGCCGGGTTGTGAAGAACACAGTGGAGGCTGTAGAGGATTGGGAAGGACGATGCTGGTAGCCATAGCGATGGTGCCTCAGCTTGCTGTGGTGAGGGTCATGCAGTGGTGGTTACCTCAAAGGTGGAAACTTGTCATGGTACAGACAGTGAGGGATGATTGTCACAGTATTTTTGCTTGTTTGCTTTTCATTTTAACCTGGGCCTTGTGCATGTTAAGCACCTTGTCTATGACTGAGACACACTCCAGCCCTGTCCAGCTGGTGATCCTGGGGATCGAACTCAGGGCCTTGCTAGGCAGGGCTCTACCACTTGAGCTAAATCCCCAGCCCCTTGTCCAGCACTTCGAATGAAGTTTGACAGAATAGGGAAGCATAGCTGCTGTTACAGTGGCTACCATAATCCCAGGGTAGAGCTTCCTCACCTCAGATGCCCAGCCTGTGGGGGGAGCTGGTGGGCAGCACTCCATGCTAAGTCAGCAGAGCCTCAGCAGCACCTGCACAGCCTACCCACTCCAGGCCTACACTCAGTCACGAAGCAATGGGTCAGAGGGCAGCGAGAGGCTGTCTGTGGGGTCGCAGCCTGGAAGAGAAGTGAGGAGGGAGAGGACTGCCAAGAGGACAGAAGGATGGGAGAAAAGGAGAAGAGAAAGCAGGAACCAGGAGGAGGGAGAAGAGAAGGAAAATGGGGCAGGAGAAGGAGAGGGGAGAGGAAGGACTAGAGGGCAGGGAAGAAGGAGGAGGCAAGGGGAGAAGGAGAGAAAAGAGGGAGATGGAGAAGGGAGAGGAGGAGAGAGAGGAAGAGGGAGAGGAGAAGGAAGAAAGAGGGAGCAGAAGGGAGAAGAGGAGAGAAGAGGTAGAAGAGCAGGAGACTGGAACAGGAGAAGTCAGAGGAGGAAGCAGAAAGCAAAGAAGGCCAAAGCCTCTGAGGACGCAGCAGGAGTGTTGACGGGGCCATGGACAGGTTGCTCAGGACAGAGGGTTCCTTTCTAGCCTCAAGTTGCTGAGCCTTTGGATTGTCACCAGGCCATATGAAAGCAAGTGTCCCTTAAAGGAAAGAAAACCTTCTCGGTTTATTTGGTTTCACTGGGATATGGGACAATAAAAGGAGAGTCTGTGGGAACCGCTGGCTTGGAACTGGGCTGCAGTTGAGGCGATCACGAGAGCGTTTGGGGGCCTGACAGAGGTGGTGGCTAGCTGCCTCGACCTGGCCTAAGCTGCAGGCGGCGAGCCACGGGGAAGGTCCGGAGGTGCCAGACGTCCCAGGGGCTGCACCGCCACCTGCTGAGCGGCCTGGGCAGCCCTAGGTCCTGCGCCGCGGGGCTCACGCGTGGGGGCACAGGCGCGGTCCACCGCGAGTGGGAAGGAGGGACGTGGAAGGGGGCGCGCAGGTGAGCGCAGGTTGGTTGCTCCCCGGCGCGCCAGCTCTTCTCGCCTGGGAGTTGAGCGCCCGGGTAAACACCAGGCGCGATGTGCGCGGTGTATCCACGGAGAGACAAAGCCAGGGCGGGGCGGGGGCGCCGCCCGCGAGGTGGGGGCGGGGTGCGGGGCGCAGATGAGCCTTCTGGGCGCGGGGTGTCCAAGGCCGGGGAACCCGGAACCTCGCCCGTGGACAGGTGGAGCGGGGGCGGGGCGGCGGCCGGGCGGGTCCCGCCCCGGGGGTGGGACCGGGCGGGCCGGGCGGGGCGGGGCCCTGATATGCAAATGTCGCCCACGGGCGGCCAATTGCCGGCGCTCCTCGCGCGGCTCCCAGCACCCTGTCCCGCCAGCGGCCGCGAGAGGAGAGCGGCGAGAGAGCGGAGCGCCGCGGACCGGAGAGCCCCGCGCGCGGCGTAGGGCCAGGGCGCGCCTCGAGAGCGGTGCAGCCCCGCGCGGCCCCGGCCGGGGTTCCGCAACCCGGCGAGCGCAGCGCCCGGAGCCCAGCGCGCCGCCACCCGCGCCCCGCGCTGGGGAATGCGCCCTTGGCGCGCCGGCCAGGGGGCGCCCGCAGCCCGCCCCGGGGGAGGCGGCCCCGCGTGCCCCTGAGCCTTCCCATGGCCCGGGCTGGAGCCCGGGGCCTCGGCTGCTGACGTGCCGCGAGCCCGCGGACCCAGGGAAGCCGCGGCTGCGGTGCGGATCCGGCTCAGGCGCGGCGGCTAGAGGGCGCGGGCAGGGCCATGGCCCCTGGGGGCCGATAGCGCGGACCGGCCCCCCGGAGCCGCCCCGCACCGCCGCCGCCCGGGCGCCCAGGCCCCCGCCGGGAAGAGGTGAGTGTGCGGGAAGCCGAGGGCTGGGCTGGCAGCCGGCCCACCCGCGACCCCTCCGGGACTCGTGGCACCCGAACTCTGCAGAAGTGTCCAGTGAGCAGGGCTCGACCAACCCGGGGCACCGCTCGCGGACGCAGGGACCGACAGGACTGGGATGAGAGCTTCCTAGCCCCGGGGCGGCGCGAGGATGTGTGGGTGTTTGGATGATGTGACCTGCGAGGTCACCAGCGTGCAAAGCAACTTTTTCCCCTCCGCAGGGTTCTGGGTGGATGGGTAGCCTCACCCTCAAACGCTCCCGGGACGGGAGTTCTGGTCCCCTCCTCCGCTCTCAGGTCTCTCTCCCACTAATGCCCGAGGCAGCTGTTTTCCCGAGTAGGTGAGAGTGCTGAGCCTCGGTGTCCCTATCTGAAGACTGGATCAGCCCGAAGTGAAGCGCTGTACTGCAGCCTCCATGTGGAGTGTTGTCAACCCGGGCTCTTCTCCTAGCATTCTGCCGGCTCTCCCACCCCCCAGCCACATCTTGGATTTGGTTTTACAAAGGGGAGTCCTGCTTGGTTTTAGGGTCCCTTCTGTAAGTGAAGGGTAGATGAGCCGGCAGATCCTGCCGTGTTGCCAGTGGCAAGGGGACAGGAGATAATGGGCTTGGTGGGCTTGCCCTGCCCAGGTGGGCAAGGAGGATATCAAAGTGGCCTAGGAATTAGGTAGTGTTGGCAAGAGTAGTCTGGAACTAGGCTGAGGCCCCCTGGATAAATAACAGCTAATTCAAGATAGTTGAGCTTTGCCCAGCCCATTAACGCCTTGGGGAATCCGCAAACCGAAGGCACCCGTGTGTCCACTCTGGAGCTGGGCCAGGTTGGGGACCCCTGTTCCCCAAATTCACCAGTTTGGCTCCCAGCGGCTACTATCCTAGTTGCAGAGACAGGAAAACAGACAGAGTGGTTTGAGACTCAGCCTAGAAGAGAGGATGGAGCTGGGGCCTCTTCCCAGACTAGCCAGGGGATGTGCCTGGACCCTATGGGGTATATTGTCTGGGCAGGCACACCTATCCCTGCTGCTCCCCCTTAGTCCTGACGGAGCCAGGCCTGGCAGTGCAGAGGCATGGAGATGAGGGTGAAAGAAGACCAGCAGTCCAGCCTCAAACCCCACTGCTCTGCACACCTTGTGGGGGAGAGTGGAGCCAGGCCCAGGTGACCTTGACTGGGAAACTCTGGCCACAAAAGGGGGGTTTCAGTCCTAGCTAAGTCGGGGTGGCTCTGCTTCCTGGTCCATGAGGTGTTGGGGGAGGGGGAAGCCGAGAAGCCAGGAAGGAGCTCAGGGAGTGGGGGATACAGCTGAGGGGCTGGTGGCCGGTGGGGTGCTGTTAATAATTTCCTCCCTGTGTTCCCCACACCCCCTGTTTCTGCCTCCCTTCCTTCTAGGCAGTTCTCAGCTCAGAGGAGCTAACCTCCCTTCCCTGAGGCAGGCAGTCTGTCCTCCCCCCCCCTTCACATGCACACATTGAGCCTGGGAGGTCTGAATCGGGCTGGACAGTTCGACCACCTGGCTCCCTGTCCCGCCCCCAGGTGCCTCCAGACCCCTTCCTCTGGCCGCCCTTCCCTGCACCCCTTGCCAGCCCCAGCTCCTCGTTTCTTTGTTCAAGCGTCTCTCCTCCGTCCCTCCCTCTCTCCTCCCTCTCTCCTCCTCCCTCCCGCCTGCCTGCCTCCCTCCTTTGCTCCCTCCCGCCAGTTTGCCTCTTCTCCTTCTCTGCTCTCCTCCTGGTGGGCTCCCAGGTGGCGGTGACTCTTTCTCCTCTGCCCACCTGAGCTTGTTCTGCCTTGGGGGCTTCTGGGGGCTGGAGCTGAATGGAAGGCATCCAGGGGCTAGCAGAGGGGAAGGAACTGTAGGAACCTTCTCCCATCTTTCTTTTCTGTCCTTTTCTTCTTCCTTCCCTCTCCTGTCTCCTACCCCAAGGCCACCAAAGAAGGTGCCTGGACTTGGGCCCAGAGCCCCAGCAGATTTCAGCATCCCCTATTCACTTCTGTCAAGGGCCAGAGCATCATGGGAAGTTCCTGTAGGGGCCCTGTGGGAAGATCTCCCACCTTCCTGGACACCTTGGCTGACTCCAGCCTTGTCTTTGGTGACCCTGACCTTGTTACCATGAAAATGAATGCAGGGAAAATGAGGTCATGGAGAGGATGCTGGTGGGAGGTCAGTCGACATGAACCCCCTGATACATGGAATCAAAGCCCGTAGAGGGACTCAGACTGCATCTCCCTCTTCCCAAGCCGGGATAGTGTCTCCTACCTTCCCTGAGCTCCACCCCACTAGCTGGTCAAGTTTTTGAGCAAATGCATGCTTGTGAGGACATGTGTAGGCACGCACATGTGGGTGTGTGTATGAGTCTGTTGGTGGGGGCCACCTTGTGCACCCCAAGGCATGGTGACTGCACAGCACTTTATCCCACCCCACCCCACCCCCGCCCGTCAGAGCCTTCCTTCCAGTTCTGCTGAGTTTTGGGCCCTGGCAGGCTAGGCCAGGGACTGATTCTGATTCTCCCCTCCCCCAGCCACCTCTCCTCCAGGAGCACCTGGGGAATGTGTTGAAGGGACAGAGGGTAACACCCCAGGCACTCTGGAGTGGGTAGTGTTCCCACAGAGAGCACCACAGGAGAAACAGGCCAGAGGCCTGAGCTGCACTTCCTGTCTGAGGAACCATGAGGGGTTTGCCTTGGCAGCAGAGGCAGGGCTCAGGGAGGTGGGCTGAGGAGGGCATGAGGGTCTGTCCAGTGGAGCCTGAGCCTGGCCTCAGCACTGGACAGTCATGACAGGGAGTGATAGGCTGTAGTTCCCTAGCTCCCATCCCTGAGTCCTAGAAATGGGTCCAGGGTCCTGCCTCCCTTGGGAGAAGGGCAGAGATAGGAAGGACCTGGGGGCTGGGGCTCACATTGTCATTCTTCAGGCGCCCCCCCCCCCAGTGTTTCTGGGTGTGGGGGGTGGAAATTGGCACTGGTTTGTGCCGGGAGGGAGCAATATGTTCCAACAACTGCTGCTGGGCTGCGTTTATCCAACAGCCAGCCTGCCTGGGGAGACAATATTTTAAAAACACAATATTGAAACTTGGGCCTACTGGAAATATGGAGGGCTGTAAAGGGGACTTGCCTAGACCCTGCCCCACACCCACTTGCTGTCCTAGTTCCCCTTCTTTGCCTTCCAGGGGCAGAGAGGGAACTTCTCCCTTGCAGGAAGTCCTTCTACCTGTCTGACTCAGGTCTTTCCTGCTTTGATTTTAGTAAAAGTAGTCCCTGCTCTTCTCTGCCTCTCCTTTTCTGACTGGTGCTGTCCCTTATGCTTTGAACTGTCTGTTATGTGCCTCACCCACACTCCCCTATTGCAAAAATCAGGTCCAGATTTTTCCTGCACCAGCATTCTGGCCCAATAGACCCCATTTCTTCCCCATTCCTCTAAGTGGGAGAGTGAGAAGGGGCCCACTTTGCTGTGTTGGTTGCATGGGAGACAGCCTGATGAGAACTAGAGAGGGCTTCAAGATTACCTACTTGGGGGCTGGGGATTTAGCTCAGTGATAGGCTGCTCCCTGAGTTCAATTCCCATCACCCCGCCTGACCCCCTCTTCCCCACCAAAAAAAAAAAAAAAAAAGATTATCTACTTGCCCTGGATCTTGTCAATGGAACTCAGGATGCTGGAAGACTGAGTTGGAGATTCCAGCTGCCCCCATTAGCTTTTGTGGTCCCAGGCCACCCACTAGAGCCCTATCTTCTTGCTACTGTGACGCTTCCCCAAAGATGGGCAAAAGAACATACATGAAGTTTGCACACCACAGTATTCATGGCCCCAGACTAAGGGCGTGAGCATGGAGACCCCCATCATATTTTTGTTCAGTTAGGGAAATACAGGTACCTTGTTCATAAATGGAACAAGGGAAATGTTAGGGAGGAATTCCTTCCTCTGCCTTACACATTCCAATCTTGCTTCCCTCTCCCAGGTGTGCAGAGAGCCAAGCCTACTTCCTGGGCCCTAGGCCCCTCCCACAATGCTTGTCGCTGGTTTCCTCCTCTGGGCATCCCTACTAACTGGGGCCTGGCCAGCCACCCTAACCCAAGACCACCTCCCAGCTATGCCCCGGGTCCGGCTGTCCTTCAAAGGTAAGAGGCTGCCTTGCTTTCCCTAGAACCTCTCCTCTCTTCACAATGCTCAACTTCATTGCACCGGAGAGAGAAGCGGGGTCAGAGCAAAAAAGGGACAAATTGTACAGCCATATGGGTTTTACTGGGCATGGTGGGAGGGGAACAGGGGCAATGACGACTTGCTGAGAAAGGCTAGAAGCCACTTAGATATTTTGGGAAAGAGTCCTGAGTCTGGGCATCTGAGTTCCTGGGTTGGGTGGGGGTGGCCCAAGGTCTGTAGGGCAACACCTGGGTGACAGGGCTGTTATTCCTTCCAAACTTGCCACTGCTCCATGCCCTAAGCATCCCCGGGGGTAGAGGGTCAGACAGTAAGGCAGGCCCTGTCGCACTTGCAGGGTGGGGGAGCAGGGCCTGCCCTACTGGGGTGTTGGTGCTCGGAGAACCTTCTGGTGATCTCCGTATGGAAAGTTGTCCCCAGACTCTGGGACAGTACTGTGGCTGTGACTGGCAGGGACGTTTAGGAAAATGAATGCTTGTAAGGGGCCTCAGATATCCAGATGAGTGCTTTGCCTAGGAAGTCACTGGAAGGTTTCTTGGCTGTTTTTTTGGTTTTTTTGAGATGGGGTCTTGCTGTATATTCTAGGTTGGCCTTGAACTCACTATGTAATAGTCCAGGCTGACCTCACACTCTTTTTTTTTCCTTTTCCCATTTGCAGTAAATCTATTTCCCTGTTTTCCTTTTATCTCTCTTTTATTTTGCTCTTTTCTTAGTTATAATTTGGGTTTCTCACATGAGACAAGCCATAGCTTGTATGTCTGATTTGTTTATTATTTTTTCCCGTTCCCCTCCCCTCCCTTCACCCCCTTCTCCCTCCTTGTTTACAAAAGCTTCATGTCCATTTTTCCTTCCATTTTGGCCTTGAACTCTTGTTGATTCTCCTATCTCAGCCTCTCAAATGCTGGTCCTCAGCTCCATCACCTTTGCCCCTAACCCCCTGGGCAAGTGAACACATGGTACCTACACCCAGAAGAATATGTGGCTCCCTCACTAGCCCCTTCCTTGAGAGGGGTGTGTGGTTTTAAGAGGCCACCCTGGGCCTGGGGCCTGGGTCGGGTCATGGTGAGTTAACCTTGGCTGTCCTCTGGCCAGAGGGAACCTTGTTGAGCCGCCAACCCTCGGTGGGGCTGATGCACCCTGGCTGTCCAGATTTCCCAGCAGCCATACTGGGTGAAAGGCTGGGCTGACCTTGGCTCCTCCTCCCCTGACCTCATCCCACCCTTGCAACTTGATGGGAGGAGTCGGGAGTGAGCTGCTTATCATCGGCTTTCCCAGTCCCTGACTTCTGGAATGTCTGAGGATGTGCCTGGAAGGAGTCCTCTCTGGGCCTGAGAAATGGACCGAGAAGAGTTAATCGGTTTGGGTTAGAAAGTGTCCCCTTTCCCCAGGCCTGGGAAGGTGAGATATTTACTCTTCTGATACCTCCACCCTTCCCTGGTGGAATTCCTGAGAGTAGATTAATAAATCTCGAAGAGGCTGTGCACGTTGTCTCCTCCCCCTGTAATGGAGGGAGGTGTGGCTTGGTCTCCACAGCCTGGGGACCTGCCTCCATTCTGGGTGTTATTTTTAAATAGGGCAATTAAGACATAGTAAGGTCCTCTGTATGAGCCTTCTAAACCTTTTTTTTTTTTTTTTTTTTTTTTTTTTGTGGTACCGGGGATCGAACTCAGGCCCTTGTGCTTGCAAGGCAAGCACTCTAATCACTGAGCTAAATCCCCAGCCCCCTTCTAAACCTTTTTGGACCTCCAGAGACAAAGGATTTTGTTCCTATTTTCTAGAAAGAGAAACTGAGGCTGAGGTAAGGGCATGACCAAGGTCAGGCAGGAGGCAGAAGTGAGTCCAGAAATAGAACCCTAGTGTTCTGGCCTTGCTGGCGCCCACATTGCGTCGGTCGATTCCCTCCCTCTCAATTAGCTCTGAAGCCAACACCCATGGTGACTAAAAGCCCAACTCCCTGGCAGCCAGCCTACAGTGCAGCTTGCTGTGGCAGCCTAGGGTGGGGCTGGAGGATGCCCAGGGCCACCCCATCCGGGCCTTTGTGTGTTTGCACACACAGGTTCCTTGCCCACGAATGACTTCTCTATTCCCACCTGACCTCATATCTTAGTTTTATGCTTAGATGTCACTTTAGGTTAGCAGATACTGAATGCCCACTAGGCACCCCGCCCTGGGCCGAGTCCTGTGGGCTCAGTAATGATGAGATGGGTTGTTCCCAGACAGACTTGTTGAAAAGACATGGGTACCCAGTTGGAGAGTGCCGCCAAGGAGCCCAGTTATACTTTGTACCAGGCCATATGTGTCCTCCAGTGCCGAATGGGCTCAACCAGTTGTGTATGTATAAGGTGGTCCTCCGTGAAGAGGAGGCCCTCACCAAGTATCTTTGGACTGCTAATGGAGACCAGCCCCTAGAGAAACTGGGATCTCACAGCTAGGCCAGGGGCTGGGAGAGGGTAAGGGTCTTCTTTACATGTACACGTGAACAGCACAGAGCAAGTTACTCCCAGAAGCACCACTAGTCAGTTGAGCTCCATGACTCAGTTTCTCTTTCTGTGATTAGATGGATACAGCAGCTGGCAGCCTGGGCCTCAGATACACTGGCTGGGCCCCTCCTGGTGCATCTAGGAGGTCCTGGTATAGCCGAAAGGTACCGGTTCCAGCCTGAGTAGGGCTAGACCCTCCTAGGCAGAGGTGCTGGCATAAGGGGCTGCACTGCATAGGGCAGATAAAGGAACAAAGGCAGGAACTGGGCCAGGCTTGGGCTTGCTGCCGCCCATCCGCCCAGTTAACCCAGCCAGGTCTAGAGCCGGGAGGGTGCAAAGGCAGAGGGGCTCAACATTTGCTCAGATTGGGGAGTTCATGTGGCCCATCTCCTGAACTTCTGCCAATAGCCCAGCCGAGGTCAGGTACAAGTGAGGGGTCAAATGGGGAGGGTTTCTGGGAGCAGGCAAGGTGTTCTGTGAGTCCTAGCACTGAAGAACTTGTGGACGCCTGAACAGCAGCATCCCCAGCCCCCATCTCTTGCCAGGGCCCAGAATCCTCTTCACCCAGAGTCACAGGCTAAATCTGGGCAAAAAAAAATTCTTTGTACTGCTGTCCTGAGATGACCAGTCCCTGGGGCACCACCTCTGCCCCAGGCACCAGCAGGGAGGTACAAGCCCTGCCAGGCAGGCCCTTTGTTCAGTTTGGGGTGTGTTCACTTTTTCCCAGGAAGCCACCCCTCAAAACACCACTGCTGCCTGGGCTGGCTTGGGCCAGGACTTGGGGCCAAGAGGTATTTGGTAGGAATAAGGGGTCTTGTGATGACGTAGGGTGGCTGGGCTACTAGGGAAACTGAGACAGGAGCAGGGAGTCACCGTGAGAGGGGAGGTCTGAAAAGATGAAAATAATAAAAATGATAGTAGGTACCTGTGATGACCAGACAGCACCCCCTTCCCTGGCTTGAGGATGGTCTGCCTGGGTTTCTCATGAGGAAGAAGGTTCAAGGGCTTCCCAGAGCACTTGAATGGAGGACTGAGGTTGAGCCTGGTTCTGCCTGAGAGTGAAGGGTAGAGGTGCTGGGGGTGCTGTGAGCATGGCCCCCTGCCATGAGCGAGGGCTGGGATGCCAGGATCCTGCAGGGCCAGCTTCAGCCTTCCCAGCCTCGCTTTCCCAGGAAGGAGCTAGGGCTGACTGGGCAGGCTCCTGCTGCTCCCTGCCTGCCAAAGCGGCAAAATTGGGGTTTGCTTATTTTCAACCCTTTCACTGAGCAGGGTTCCTGGGTAGCCCTCCCAGGTCAGATGAGAAAGCCTCAAAGAAGGAGCTCCAATGCCTAGAGCCTCATGAGGCCCAGGCTCTCTGATTCCAGGCATAGTTGGCTTGCTCAGTGAGGAAGGATATCTTACAGGTGAAGGATGAATGAGGTCACTGTCATTCCAGCGGCCTTCACCTGGCGAATGGTCCAGATTGGGGCCACTACACACATTTGCGTGTGGCATCAGCATACCACAGCTGCCACATCCTGCTTAGAAACAAAGTTGGGAGTTGGGAGGGGTCACAGCTCATTTCCTTCTCCACAGAGGCATGAGCTGGGTTGAGGCAAAGGATCTTGTTGGAAGCCTTGATGGACTTTGGCCTGGGCTTAGTTGGGAGGGGAGCTAGAGGACCTGCTCTTGCCCACCATGGGCACCCTGGCCAGCCAAACCTGTGCATGGAGCTTCCTATTGCAGAAGACCAGGAGGAGGCCTGGCACCAGGGAGCTGGGTGGGGGGGGGGGTCTGGTGGATTTGACAGCTGCAGTGAGTTTTGAAGCTAATAAGCCAGGGAGGGCTGGGCGTTCCAGGAGGAACCAAGACGAGAATTGGCCCCTGAGAAAGTGGAAAAATTGTCTAAGAACGTGCCCAGGCTCAGCCTGAGTCACCTAGACCAGAGGCTGGGTCTTTGGCACTTCCAGATGCAACCAAACTTTGAATTCAGAGACCACCACTGGCGGGGCCTCCGTAGCACAGGCCTTGTCTCTGATCCCTGGCACGTCTCCTGCCCCTCCCTGCCTGGCTCCAGCTTCCCTTGGCACTGAGCAAGGAGCTGGTGCATGCTCAAGGAGTAAATCATGTTCCTTGGCAGCCCCTGCTGCTTTGCAATCGTAAAGAATTTAAAGAGAAACCACAGGTAAAAATTTCACCCTGACCGTAAAGGCATCTTTTACTCTGTAGCTTGGGAGACAGCAAGCCTCAGAGGGAGCTCTTGGCTGTTGACCTTTATGTGTGTACCTTCAACCACTTGACCCTTCCAGAAACAGTAATAGCTCAAAATGGCTTCAGGGCCATGACTTCCTGGCTCCTAACTCCTAGGAGCCTTCCATCTCCTCACCTAGTGCAGAGAGGTGGGCACTTAAGTTTGGTATAATGCAGAAGTGGTGCTGGTAGCTGGTTGGTCCTGAAGGCAGACAAATTCCAGTTCTACCCTTGTTAGCTGTGTGACTTCAGACAAGTAGCTTAGCCTCTCTGAGCCCTGGTTTCCCTCTGTGTAAAGTAGGAAGGGCAATGACCGGTTTGAAGCAGCATCCTTAGGGCTCAGGTTGCCTTGTCCTGGTTATGGTAGATCGTGAGTGGTGATCTTCCCACTACTCCTGGAAAATAAGGATGAGGATAGTCCTCACTCCTGGAAAATGAGGATGAGGATAGTCCTCACCTGACTGTGTACTGAGAGGATTAACTGTGTGAGTACTGTAACTATGTTGGCAGCAAAGGAGGTGTCAGTGCCCAGGATTGTGGTGGACAGATGAAGACCTATAGGGGGAGGGTGCCCCAAGGTATTATAGAATTTTGCTGTTTGTTTAGGAGATAGTGCTTGGAAAGGACTGCCGGAGAGACCTCAGCCCTGGTGGATGCCGCTCCAGCAGGTGGCGGGGGGATTCCTACCTCGGGCATCCAGGCATCTGGCGGGCTTCATGGCGAGACAGCATCTCTGAGAGGGAGGGAGACTGTGGAGATGGAGGAGCAGGGGTGGAGATCTGGTGCATAGGGTACAGCACTAGTGGCTTTAGCTCTTTCTCAAGGCAGAGGTATTCAATACGTATAGTGCAAAAATTCCAGTAATAAGAGATGCATGTGGTGGAAGCCAGTGCCCCATCCCCCTCCCCCTGCCAAGATAAGATCCTGAGCCTGGTTGGGGCACATACTCAGCTTGTGCCAGGGACCAGACCTGGGCTCTTTACTGGGGTGTCCACAAGGCTGGCCAGACAGCATGTTTGCTTGGTCTGGCTTGGTGCTGTCCTGGGAATCTGAGTCCCACCTCAAGGGAGCCCTTGGAGAAGCAGAGAATTCCTGCTGCATTTTTCTTAGAAATAGCAAGAGAGCCTTTGCCAGAGGCCTGGATGCCAGAAGGCTTCAGTCTGATTCCAAAGCCTAGCTCACGTGGGTGCCTGAGCTTGGCAGGCCTGCAGCTCCTGAGCAGCCCCAGGGCGAGTGTAGAGGCTTTCTGGGCTCTAGCCCCTGAGCAGGCTCCTGACCCAGCAAAGAATGGGGTCTGGTAATGGCTGCTGGTCTAGAATCAGGGACCAGGCTGGGGGCAGAGGCTCAGCTAGGCCCACAGGGGAGTCCTCACTGGGGTGTCCTCAAGCACTGGCTGTGTGGTACATACCTGTGCAAGGCAGGGACAGGCCCAAAGCATCAGGCCTCTCCAGGGACTGGGAAACCTTCAGGGCGGCTGGCCACCTCAGCTGCAGACTTCCCTTCCCCCGCTCTTCTTCCTTCCTTCCTCCCCTGTGCCTGCCTTGCCTTTACCCTCTCTGATTCCCACCCTTCCCTGGCTTCCTACCCGGACATGCTCTTTCCTCTGCAGTCTCTGCACTTAGCCAAGAGTCTTATTTTTTCCTCAGTTGGGGCTCGGAGCTGATGCCCTCATTTCCCTCCCACAGCGTTGTATATCTGCTGGTCAGCCCTGGTTGCCTCCTGGGGTATATACGACAGCTGGCAGAGCAGCAGCTAGAATATGGAGGACTCGTGGATTCTGTAGCATCTGAGGCTGGGCGAGCAGCACCCCAGTGGGCCTCATCCCAGGCTGCCTACATTGTCATTTTGGTCCGCCCCTTCCTCTGCCAGCACCAGCCCCATATGGAGGACTGGTTGCCATCCCTTGACTGGCTGCCAGCCTCCCTGCAGCCTCTAGGGCTGACCCTGAGCATGAATCTGTCTGTTCCGTGCCTTGGTTTTCCCATCAGAATGTCGGCAAGGGGGCTGACTGTCCTGGGTATCCCTTTGGGTGATGCAAAGGGCCTGCAGAGCCTATAGGAATCCAAAGAGGGCAGCAAAGATGGGGGCTGGGTCCAGGGCAGGGGGAGGGTCTTGACACCCACCAGCCTGTCGGGCCCATCCGTCTGGGTGATTTATCGGAGTAAATGAGCCATGGAGAGTTTGTTGTCTTTTGCAGTCATGGGGAGGAGGAGGTGGTGGAGGAAGGAGTGAGGGGTTTCCGGGGCAGGTCTGGAATGTGGGAGGAGGGGTGGCCCCGGGGCCTGTGGAACTGGAGGCAGTCTCTGAAGACCATTTTACTTTCTCCACCTGAGAAAGGGATCAGGGCACCCTCTTCTTACCTGCTTCACACTTTTTTTTCCCTTCACACTTTTGAGGGCACATTCTTGTGTGATCTTATCCCCTGCACAGGGGCATCTCTTGATCACACTGTGTCCTTCCCAAATTGAGCTGGGTTCTGTCCTCTGCTCACCCCATGAATGCTTTCATGTCCTCTCACAGGCAACTGTGCAGGCTGCTAAGGGTTGCTGTAAGAGTCCTAGCCTCTGAGCAACCAGCCCAGACCTAGAACCATCAGGGCTCTGGGGCCATGGGCTGGGTAGGGGTAGATGGAGGCACCTAGTCAGGAGACCCCCCCCCCCATCTGCTGGAACAGAGGGTCAAAAGTCACTGGACATTCCTGGGGGAACAAGGTGTGGAAGCTCTGGTTCTGGGCTGACCTTGCTCCTCTTTTCCTCCCGGCTGAGGCTGAGCCAACCCCCAGTCTGTCCTGGGTGGAGCAGGTGGGCACTGGGGCAGAACGGGCGTGGGAACAGTGTGCCTGGGCCTGCAGGACCCAGCCCCCTGCCCTGAAATCAGAGGGAAGAGTGGAGCAGAGTTTTAGCCCAGCTGGGCGTCTCTTACCCTGTTCAATGTTTATCGAACAGCTGGGATGTTTACAGTAGCCCTTAAAAAGGGGCCCCTTGTTCCAGAGGATTTCCCATCAGAGGGTCCCATGGGGGTTCTTCCTACCCCATCACCTCCCCACACCCCTCAGATGGATTTGCCAGGGATGCAGAGAATGCAGCCATCCCTAGCCTGGGCCAGTGGTACCTGCCCTTCCACCCTCTTCTCTGGGCTTAGATCCCTCTCTCCTTGGAGGAGCCACTTTTCCTGGGAAGTGACAGTGCTAGGTGGCGAATTGCTAGATGGTGAAATACGGTAACTGGGTCTCCAGTTCAGACATTTAAATTGAATTCAATCAGAGTGGTTATTGAATATAAACACGTGGAGTCATTTACATGTTAATTATGTTGAATGGACTATGAGGCCATAATTAGTTGCTAATTGGGTGAGAGCAGGCTGTAATTGGTTTTGTTGGCACCGACCTGGCTCACCTGCCTAGGGGAAGGGGGCCTGTGGATGGCTCCTGGGGAGGTTTCTGAGTGTTTGGTCTGGAAAGCTTGGCCAGGGATGAGATGTGGGCAGATACGAGCAGCTTAGGAAGGCCAGAGGAACCCTGAAAGCACTCACCAAGGGAGGGGGTACCTTAAACCTGAGGCAAACCCTGCTTCTGGCTTCTAGGGTTTCCCGTCTAGAACACCCAGGGAGGAAAGGGAAATCGCACAACCCCATGTGGGACTCCATGGAAGCACCAGGCAGGTGTCACTGCAGATGATGAGCCCTGGGTTGGCCTGGTCAGCAGCTGAGGTCTCAGCAAGAGGGTAGAAGTGAAGTGGGTGTGCTGAGCAGGAGAAGGTACACAACAGGCTTCTGGGCTGCCCTGCCCCCAGCCTGGACTGCTTGGGGCTCCCAGGGTTGCAGGGCTGTGGCCAGGGGCTGAGGCCTTCCGGCTGGCCGCTCATTAAAAGAGGATTAGGCTGGGAGCCAGTTCAGCCCCTGGGCCTTCCTCTGGGGCCCCTCAAAGCTTTGGGGGAGTGAAAGAGGTTGCGGGACTCCCTGGCTGTGCCTCTCCTGTCATGGCCACTGCTACTGGGTCCTTCACTACCTCAGTTTCCCTCCTCGGAAGGTTGGAAGGTCGGAAGGTCAGGCGGTACTTCTGTGGGAGAAACGTTAACAAAGACCCATGCCAGCAACCCCTCCCGTCGCCCCTAGTCCCATTTCTCTTCGGCTCCAGGGATTAGGGCCCCACCAGCCCACAACAGGTCAGAGGTCAGAGCTGGGTTGTAGGGACCTGTCTATCACCCCTAGTTGCCAGCTCTGCTGGAGGAGGTGACACTGTCAGTCAGGGCCCACGGCTTTGTGGAGCTGTAACCAAAGGGGCGGGGCACCCACCTCTTCTCTGAGATCCCTCTTTTGGCAGAAGCCTCTGCTTCACTGGCCTCAGAGCTGGTGTCCTGGAGACGCACAACAGGGGGTGGGCCGCCCACTTGGGGTTTTGGGCAAGGGCTGTGGACACGCCTCCTCAGGGCCTATAGCCCTTGAAAGTAAGGCATGAACCACTGCTTCCCAGAGAGGAGGAGATGGATACCTTCAGGATAATGTCCCTGGGCACTGTGAATATTCCTGCCTCTGGACCTGGGCCAGGTCATTCTGGGCCGGACCCTGAGTGTCTAATGGCCTTGAGAGAGGCCTAGAGGCGGAAATGAGGTGTCTGATGCCAGAATAAGTTCTTCCTTCCCAATGACGGGAAAATCCTTCCCGGATGCCACCCCACCCAACTTGGGCCCAGCCTGGGTGAGAGAATGGGGGTGGGGGCCCTTCCCAGGAGGTATCACCTAGACACATCTTCCTCTCTCCCCTAAGGTCAAGGTTTATCCAGGTTTGGGTCCTGGCATCCACAGAACCTTTGATTGTACTCTAGCCCCTTCCTTGGCGTTGCCATGGCCATGGGGGAGGGGTGGCCTTCCTCCTGTAGGATTGGGCTTGGGACAAGTGGGGCGGAGGTGGGGTCTAGTCCCAGGACATGGCCAGGCAGGTCATCAGCCCCTTACTCACTGATGGCACCTTAGGCCCCTGGGTCCTTTTGGTCAGAGTACCCAGAGGGGAGCTAGGCCTCGTGGGATCTGGCCCTTCCTGACGCTGCGGGTGTCAGGATACTGCTGAGGTCTACTCAGTGACCCTGGCCCCACCCAGTTCCTTTTCCCTGTGGTATACAGGTATGGGAGGCAGACAGGATTCTAATTCCACCATTTGCCCAGGATCTAGGGTGAGCGTTTCTCCGACTGAGGAGCCTTCCTGCCTATAGCCAGGGATGCAAGACTGTGTTTCCATTGTCCTTACCGTTTGTTCTCTAGCTATGGGTTAATAAGGCAGAGCCTTCCTCCTATCCCTCTGTGCCTTAGTTTCCCCTTCTGCAGGCCAGTTCGTGTGAGTGCTTTGGGAGTTAGCTGTTTTCTGTGGATTAGGGATGTGTAAGGACATGCTGGAACTGGGTAGGTTGGGGCTGAGTCAACAGGAAGCTCCTTCCTTCCCATCACCTCTCTGCTCCCAACCCCCAGCATTAGGAAAAGGGGTAGCAGGGATGGGAGTGAGCATCCTCTAAGAGATAGTAGCATCTAGAAAGAAGCCTGCTTCCTGAGGAGGGATTAGGGGGATCTAGCCCACTCTCCTCTCCTCACAAGGCACCCATCCACCTGTGAAGGCTGGGTGGGAATTGGAGGAGTGCCACTGTCAGGCTCTCCAAGATCGGAGAAGGACTCCCACACAGGGTCACTTTTAAGGTCAGTATAAAGAGTGGAAAAGGAGGCTCAGAGGCTTAGAGTGTCCCCACGGTGGTCATGAAACCCATGCCAGAAAATGGCCTGTGAACAAGGATTCTTGGCTCTCAGTCCCACCCGTTTCTCACCCTATGTGACCTCCTGGGGGCTCCCTTCCCCCCCACCATTTCCACAGCAACTAAAGCATCATGTCCTGTGATACCAGAGTGTCCTGTGTCACTCAAGCCATTGACGCCATATCCCGTGGCCACTGGGAGGGGTCCTGGGGGTCCTGAGTCATATGCCCTGTTGATGCAGGACGAGTCACCTTCCGGCCCTGGCCCTCCTGGCAGGCAGTCCACCACAGGGCTCCTCCTCTTTCACCCACAGACCTGGATGGGAATTCATTCTCTCTTTCTCTCTCTCTCTCTCTCTCTCTCTCTCTCTCTCTCTCTCTCTCTCTCTCATACACACACACACACACACACACACACACACGCTGACCTGTTACTTCCCTGCCCTGTGTCCTGATATTCTCCCCTATAAACTGGATGTGTGACTGCAGGCTCTGCACATGGTGGCTGCTTAGTGACTCAGTGAGAGGCACCTTCTACCTCCTCCTCCACCTGGGGCCGATGAAGAGATGCAGGGGCAGAATGTCTGGTCAAGGGTAGTGTCCTGCCCCGCTTCTGGGACTGTTTTCTCATCTGCCGAGTGATCCGTCCCCTGCCTTTCTCTCAGAGGGAGCTGGAGCCTGGATTGCAGGAGCTTTGGAAGCAGATTGGAAGCTGGGACTTGGAGCTGGGCCCTGGGAGCCATGGTATAGGTGGAGGGTGGGAATCATAGCTGCCTGGGTCCCTGGGAGTAGATGTCTAAAGCTTCCCTCCACCCAGGTGCTGTGTCCAGAGGTGCCCACTTGAGCCTCTTCCCCCTCCTCTCCATTGCCCCCAAAGTGTTCCTCAGCCCAGCAGGACGGGTAAGGGCACAATCAAGGCCATGCCCCCGCCAGGGTATAAATAACCCCTGGCGGGCTGTCCCAGCCTGGAGGGGCTCTGCTGGCAGTCCCGCTTCCTCTCTGGCCACTTCCCAGCCCTGGGGGTGGGGATGTTTACTTTCCTGTTGTCACTATGACTGGGTGGCCAGGCAGGGGACTCTGAGTGGCCCAACAACAGGTGCAGGACAGGTGCCCGGGCTTCCCTGCCCAGGACTTCAAAGGCACCGCTGGACAGGCGGGTGAGGCCATAGCCAGGCAGGGATTGGCCCTTTGATCCCTCAGCGTCCTGGCGTCCCTGCAACCCAGTAGCTAGCCAAGGTCATCACCTGTATTCCCTTGTTGCTGCATAGTCAGGTCTGGGCAGGGCAAGGCCTGGCCTTGACCCCTGGCCCAGCAGGGTGAGTTCTTGGTACCAGACATGGGCTTTGAATCGGCATTGAATTCTCTGGCCCTCGGCCACACCACCTACCGCACATGCCCAGCTCAGCATATCCCCGAGCTTCTAGCCGAAGCTGCTCCCAGCGCAGCCTTGTTAGCCGTCCCAGGGTCCCTGGCACAGCAGTTGGAGTCAGGGTCAGCAGGCCGGTCAGTGACAGCCACCTGCTGGTGCTACCTTCAGCTGTGTTCAGGGCCTTGAATCACAGCTGTTCTCTCCTTCCAGGTGCCTTGGGGCTTCTCCCTGAATTACCTCCCCTGTGAAGTGGGTTACCAGCTGTGTGTATGGGGTGGGACATGTATGATCCCCTTGGTGAGGTGCTGAGTGCCTCGTCTGCTGTGGGACGTGTGTGTATCCCTACACCAGGTGTATACATGCACGTGCTGTTGTGCGCTGCCATCTGCCCCTCACCCTGTGCCTGTGAATACTCATCAGTCTCATTCAGTGTTCTTTCTCCTCATGAGTTAAAAATAGCTGGAGGTGGGTGGGGGAGCGGTTTGCAAAGGACCCCACTCAGCTCCCCCAGAGCAGGTCCCCAAGCTTCCTGGAGTCCCGTGTCAAGTCCTCTGGCTCATCACTGGCTGAGCTTGCTCCTGTTCTCTATTCCCAGGAAAGAGGACTTTTCCCTGGTGTCCTGGGGGTAAGGGCCAAGGCTGTTGGATGCATGCAGGAGAGAAAACAGAGCACCCAACTGGACCCTGCTTCAGCCCTTGGGGCTCTCTCGCACAGGAAGGAAGCTCCTTCCCACAAATGACTCCTGGCTGGTTCACTGTGGCCTTAGAATTCCACTATTAGCAGCAGCCTTGTGGGGTCTGTAAGGCAGTGTGACTCCCTCAGGCTTTCCAGAGTCCTCAGTGGCCCCTTCAGACCAGGTGGGGACTTCGCCATGCACTGGCTGTGCTCCTGCCTGATGGGCAGCCAGGGTGAGGACAGGGCATCCAGGCCATGCACAGCATCTGCAGGCTGTCCTGGACGTTCCTGCCCCTTGCTCTCACCTGCTCATTAACCCTTTTGGGCTCCTGTGGGAAGCTGGCCCCACCCCAAGTGTGGGAGCATTAACCCTCTTCTGAGCGAAGACTTTGATGCTGACACAAACCCTGGCCTGTGCCCTTGCCTTTTCATTAGGCCTGACTGGGGCCGGCAGTGAATCAGGGTTTAGCTTTGGGTGTGGTCCTTTCCCTGGCCTGCCCACCTGTCAGGACCTGGAAGAGGTTAAAGAAGTGGGCAGTGCCTTCTCGTAAAAGGGAGGACAGCTGTGTGGTCTCCGAGGGGCCCGACTGGTGCCCTGCTCTTCACCCACAGAGCTTAAGGCCACAGGCACTGCCCACTTCTTCAACTTTCTGCTCAACACCACCGACTACCGTATCCTGCTCAAGGACGAGGACCATGACCGCATGTATGTGGGCAGCAAGGACTACGTGCTGTCCCTGGACCTACACGACATCAACCGTGAGCCTCTCATTGTAAGGGCAGGCCCAGAAGCGGGGCGCAGTGGTGGGGTTAGGAGCCTCTGCAGCAGGCTGCAGCCTCTGATCCCAATCTCTGGCAGATCCACTGGGCGGCCTCCCCACAGCGCATTGAGGAATGTGTGCTGTCAGGCAAGGATGGCAACGTGAGTGTGCCGGTGTCCACAGGTGGGGCGGGGAGGGTCTCTGGAGAGGGACGAGGCCTGGCCAGGTATCTGGGCACCTGTGCAACTTTCTCTCTGACCCAGGGTGAGTGTGGAAACTTCATCAGGCTCATCCAGCCCTGGAACCGAACCCACCTGTATGTGTGCGGCACAGGCGCCTACAATCCCATGTGCACCTATGTGAACCGCGGCCGCCGGGCACAGGTAAGCCCCAGCTCACCCTGGCCTGTGCCATCCCCACTGGTGGCTGCCTTCCAGGGCCACGATGGAAGGATGGGCATGCGCCCCGGCCCTGCCACTTCTGAGCCCTGTGACCTTGGGTGAGTGACCCGTTTGACTCCCACAGCCTCACTTTCTTCACCCGAACGTGTGGCTCACAGCTGCCTTTCTCACAGGTTGGTGTGAGGAAGAGGCGGTGAGCTAGTGCTCCCAAGCTCTTAGCACTGTGCCTGGCACATAGTAAGCACTCGCCCCTGTGCGGCAGCAGTTCTCTCAACTATGCCTGTGGACCATGCCCCTGCAGCCAGGCCAGGCGGCCCGGTGGGGGCCTCTGAATCAGGAGCTTCTGCCACGTGGCCTGAAGGAGAACTGCCTTCCTCCTCCTGGTCCGGGGGCTGGGGGGAGCTGTCCCTTCCCTAGCTCTGCTCCACCCTGCCTGCTTCCGCCCTTTTCCATTTCCATGTGGGCATGTGTGTGAGCTGGTGTGGCCTCAAAGGGCATGTGTAAGCGACTGGACCTAAGGGACATGTGTGTGCAGGGGTATGCTGAGCCTGTGTGTATGTGTGCACATATATGTGAATATACTCTGGAGCCCATGTGCTCACGTGTGTTCCTGGCCTGTGTGGTGTGAGAGGCTGGCAGCCCAAGCCCGCTCCCCCAGCCCCTGTCTCCCCCAGTTCTAACACCTGTTCCTCATCTTCTCAGGCCCCGCCGTGGACCCAGGCGCAGGTGGTCAGAGGCCGCGGCAGCAGAGCCACAGATGGTACCGTCCACACGATGCCCACAGCCCCACGCCAGGTGGGCCTCATGTCTTCAGGCTTTGTCAGGCTGCATGGCCTTGGGTCCACTCGCCCGGGCCTGTGCCCCAGGCCAGCCCACCAGGGGCTGATTCTCATCCTTGCCCTGAGTGCCCTCAGGCTCTCCAGACAGTCCCAGCTGGATTCTTGTCAGCCTCTGTGACTCCTGCAGGCAAGAAATCACGACCACCAGATGGGGAAGACAGGAGCTCGGGGCACATTGTGCCTCCATTCTGAGAGCGCATGTGTGGAGACACGGAGCACACAGCAACATGTACTTGGGCACCCCCTACTCAGCCCCTGGAGTGGGAACGTGGCACGTGCCTGCAGTCCGGCACGTGGCTCCTATGGGCTCTCCAGTGTCTTGCGCACTTGTGTGCTCTCTTTGGGGTGGTATCTGTCTAGTAGTCAGGACCCAGATCTGGGTTGGGCGAGGTGGGGCTGGGCAGGGGCGGGCAGAGGGGGCAGGGGCTGCCGGTGAGTGACAGAGCGTGTGTGCACACAGAGTGTGTGAAGAGCAGAGCTACTTGTATTCGATGTGTGTGTCCAGGGTGTGAGCAGTGGGTTCCGTGTGTTGGCAGTGCTTTGTGTTGAGCTATGTGTGCAGGAAGTCACGTGTGCAGAGTGTAACTGGAAGCAGGCCTGTGTGCACTTTCCCATCACCATCCTGCCACCTGCTGCCACCTTCTCCCGTCTCTGTGCCTCTTCTCTCCCCTTTCCCTCCCTTCTCCCTGCCTTTCCCACTAGGCGCATGAGCTCATCTTAGTCCCAGTGCCATCATTACCTTCCTCCTAGGTCATCATCTGGGCTGGGCTGGGAGGTGCAGAGGGCTTTGTGAATTCTGTGTGGTCTGGGCTAGATCTCCCAGCCCCTGGCCCTGGGGAGACATGGACCCTGGGGGCTCTGCTGAGGGGCAGGAGGGCCCCATCCTGAGGACCACAGGTAGGGCACAAAACCTGGGGACACAGTAATCTTGGAGCTCTCTGGCCTGTTTGGACCTGATGGCAAGGGAAGGGACCCTAGGCCCTTGACCTGTGCCTCCTGTCCTGGCTAGCTGTATAGCCCCTGCTTGGCCCAAGATAGCCTCAGCTCTAAGAGTCAGGCTTCTCTGACCCAAGGGTCACTTCGTCAGTATCTTTCTGAGCTAGTTGGCATGGAAGGGCTTTAGCCACTACAAGTCCACCCTATACCCATCTCCTGGTCTTGAGCCTTGATTCCCAGGTCTTCCCTGAGGCCTGAGACTAGGAAGCTGATCTCTTGGAACCACAGCAAAGCCCTGCTGCCAGACATTTGGCTGGATGGAGTTGAAGCCCATGGACCCTGGGAGTGCAGGGGGTGGACTTGGGGTGTCCCTGGGAGCCTGATGATCTGCCCCTATTCCTTGCTGTGTGACTGTCCTGGACAATGCTGAGCCCCATCTGCCCTGCAGGATTACATCTTCTACCTGGAGCCTGAGAGACTCGAGTCAGGGAAGGGCAAGTGTCCATATGACCCCAAGCTGGACACAGCCTCAGCCCTCATCAGTGAGTGCCTCTACTGTGCCCTGGTTCTACAGACTGGATGTGTGGCCTCTGCCACACATAGGATTTGGGAAAGCACCACCAACACTTATCCCAGGCTGCCCCTGTAGCCTTGGGGGGCTCTACCCAGAAGGGGGAGGGGTGTGGGCCAGACCCTGGTGTGAGCTGAGTGGCAGACTAGGTGGTATAAGCCTCTATCATCCACCCTCCTGGATGCAGGCTGAGTGGGCCAGGTGCTCCCTGAAACACACAGTGTAATCCATGCAAAGCTCAGAATCCTCTGGCCCACAGGGTGCCTAAGGGTCCTGGGGGTCCCCAGCCCCTTTTCCATACATCCAGGAACCTGGGAGAGACCCACATAGAAGACTAGTGGAGAGCTCGGCCCTGTGACCAGCTAGGGACTCAGTGTTTCTGGATTAGGCAGATGTCTGGGAGAGTTGGGACTTTTCTCTGAGAAGGGTAAACAGCTGCTGCCCCCGTTCCCAGGTTGGGGTGCTTGACCCTGACCCGGGCACTCTGCCTGCTTTCTGGCTACCCAACCCAGTCTGCATTACAGAGCAAGTTCCTGGGCACTGTGCCACCTGAAAGCCTGGGAAAGTCCCCTGGGGAAGGGGGCAGGCCTTACCCTCTTGGCAAATAAGAAGTTCCTAGCCTGATGGCAGAGTCCAGACCAAGGAGTCTGATGGGAGAAGACAGGCTGCCCTGGGGAGTTTCAGGGAGAAGATGGGAGGTAGATGCTAGATGCAGCTTGCTCAGTGGTTGCATTTTCAGGAATTTTGTAAGCCAGTTGTTAAACATATCTATTATTAAAATTAAATTATAAGATGGGCGTATAAACCTGTAATCCCAGTACGTTGGGAGGCTGAGACAGGAAGATTGCAAATTCAAACCCAGCCTGGGAAACTCAGTGATTCAGGGAGACCTTGGCTCAAAAGTTTAAAAGAGCCAGGGATGTAGCTTAGTGTGAAGGCTCTGGATTCAACCCCCAGGACCACAAAAATAAATCTATCATACAATTACATTGTAGTAAAGCAAAGGTAACCAAATGTAACATACAAAACTCATTATTATTTTACTACTTTTGGGGGGGATGGGTTAATTTGAGACAGCGTCTCACAATGTAGTTCAGGCTGGCCTCAGACTCATAGTGAACCTCCTGCCTCAGTCTCCCAAGTGCTGGATTACAGGAATGCACCATCATGCCCAGCTATTTTACTACATTTTTAAAAATCTGTGCTCTTGAGGCTATTTGTTTTTTTGTGCTGGGGATCAAACCACTGAGATAAATCCCCAGCCCCTCTTGAGGTTATTTATGTCTGTTGTATTTGGGTAGGAATATAGTAATACTGTACAATGATGTTGGCAGCTCTTCCCAAGTCTGCTTCCAGTGACCTCAGATTAGCAGCTTGAGATCAGCCATATTTATGTCACAGAAATTGGCTGTTGCTACTAATCAGAGATCATTGCTACTGCTCTGGGCCTCCTAGAGCCAGCCGCAGAACATTTCCAACTCCCCACTCAAGATGGGACCCTGTCCTAGGAAGCCTCACCTTGCCTGGGGGTCGCCGGGGCTGTACCCTGGCCCTAAAAAACCATCCCTGCCCCTCCCCCCACAGATGAAGAGCTCTACGCCGGTGTGTACATTGATTTTATGGGCACAGATGCAGCCATCTTCCGCACACTTGGAAAGCAGACAGCCATGCGCACAGATCAGTACAACTCTCGGTGGCTCAATGGTACATGCAGCCCATGAGTCCTTCAGTGGGCTGTAGGTCTGGGATGGGGGAGGAAAATCCTATGGAAGCATACCTGGGGGAATTTTTGGCCTGTGACTAGCTAGGGCAGATGTTTGGGTTTGGGGACTTAGCTCAGTATCTGCCCCCACCAAGTTGGGGATGTTCTTATACCTGGCTGGGGATTCAGTTGGGGAATGGGGAGGGGCTTACAGAGCTGACCCCTGCTTACCTGCAGACCCTTCATTCATCCATGCGGAGCTCATCCCTGACAGTGCGGAGCGCAATGATGACAAGCTCTACTTCTTCTTCCGTGAGCGGTCAGCAGAGACAGCGCAGAGCCCTGCTGTGTACGCCCGCATCGGGCGCATCTGCCTGGTGCGTGTCCATGAGGCCCCGTGTTGCCCCTCTCCAGGCCCAGCCGTGACTCTGTCGACCCTGCTTCAGCAGGGTCTTGTGGGTGAATGGGCTGAGCTAACCTGGCCTCTTCTTCCCACACCACAGAATGATGACGGTGGTCACTGCTGCCTGGTCAACAAATGGAGCACATTCCTGAAGGCACGACTTGTCTGCTCCGTGCCAGGCGAGGATGGCATTGAGACCCACTTCGATGAGCTCCGTGAGTATAGAGCAGGCAGGCAGGACCCCATGGCTGCAGCAGGGGTGATGGAGGCTGTATGGATGGCCACCAGGTGGCCTTTGGTGGGGCCCTGTCTCCTGGACAGAAATGACCCAAGGCCCAGGGGCTCCTGTCTGAGATACCTTCCCAGAACCTTCTTTCTGTGTCCCCAGAGGATGTGTTTGTCCAGCAGACCCAGGATGTGAGGAACCCAGTCATTTACGCTGTCTTTACCTCCTCGGGGTGAGACTAGGGTCGGGGCCAGCAGTAACAGGGTGTGGCTGGGTTGGGGGTTATGCCTTGTAGAAAATGCCAGCCTGGTGTTGGTCTGTGGGGGCGGGAGCAGACTGGGGAGGGGCTCGGGGCCAAGGATCTGCCCTGCCAGCAGCAGCAACCTGCCCTGCTCGCAGCTCCGTGTTCCGAGGCTCTGCCGTGTGTGTCTACTCCATGGCTGACATTCGCATGGTCTTCAATGGACCCTTTGCCCACAAGGAGGGCCCCAACTACCAGTGGATGCCCTTCTCTGGGAAGATGCCCTACCCCCGGCCTGGCACAGTAAGCACCCTCTTCACCTCCCTCTCCCTTTTGTCTACTGAGGCCTGCTCAGGGCCAGACCCTGGGTAGAGCAGGACTTCACAGACCTGGTGTATTATGAGGAGTATCACAGAGCCTGCAGCCAGTGGGGACAATGGATTATAATGCCTGCTCAGAATCCCACTGTTCACACCCAGCCAGCCTGCACCCTGAGGCACAGATGAGGGGCTGGGCATGGTAGGCTGCTCCATGGAGGGCACTCTGTGGGGCTGCTTGGGAGCTGAATTTTGGAGTGAAGAATCCTGAAGGCAGAGGCTGGAGGCAAGGGGGTGTCTGCTTACCTGACTAGCAAAGGACACAGGTGGGGACCGGGCAAGGCCAGGCCCACCAGGTCTCTGCAGCAGCAATGGGAGGCATCTCACCTTATCTTAGTGTGACTGGGGGCACCTTGGGAGTCAAGGGAGAGCTTAGATGTGATCTGCTCTAAAGCAGCAGCTGGTGCGGTTCAGTGAGATCAAGACTGGTAGAGGAAAGCAGGCCTCCACAGGGCTCGGGGAAGGCTTTTCCCTGGGGTAAATTTGGAGCCGGATAGAGGGGTAGGGGCAGGCTTCACCCTGGGCACAGGGGACAGCCTCAGCGAAGGGGAGAGTGTGCCTGGTGTGTTATGAGGACTTCAGGCCTGCAGCCCAACTGTTCCGGTGAGTGGTGAGACCAGATGGACAGCAGAACAGGAGACAGCAGAGTGGGGATGAGGATGTAGGAAGGGAGTGGACCACACAGCCAGATGTTGCTGCAAGGTCATGGCACATGAGGCCTAGGAGGTAGCCATAGGATTTGGCCCTGTGGGACCTTGGAAGCTTGACAGTGGCAAGACCTGTAGAGAGGTCTGAGATAGGGCAGAAAGCAGGAGAGGGGGTTGGGAGGGAGAAGGAGGTAGAGGTGGTGGGGCCACACAGTGTAGTAGAGGCTGCTCCTGAGCTACAGTAAAGGTCCCTGTGCCCACCTGGGCAGCCTGAGGCTGACACTCGTCCCGCCTGCAGTGCCCTGGGGGAACCTTCACGCCCTCCATGAAATCTACCAAGGACTATCCTGACGAAGTGATCAACTTCATGCGCAGCCACCCGCTCATGTACCAGGCTGTGTACCCTCTGCAGCGGCGGCCCCTGGTGGTCCGCACGGGTTCCCCCTACCGCCTCACCACTGTTGCCGTAGACCAGGTGGATGCAGCTGACGGGCGCTATGAGGTGCTTTTCCTGGGCACAGGTACCCACTGCTGCTTCCCCCAACACGGGGCCCGCTGGGTGGGGGGTGCCGATCCCTGGGGCTGAAACCTGTCCTGTGAGGGTCGCTGCGGGTTCATTATGGTCAGCTCTGTCACTTCATCTTGGGAACCTCCTGTCGGCCTGGATGGTGAGGCTAGGAGTGGCAAAGCCCCATCCGCTTCCCTGTGCCCAGGGACACTGACCACATGGGAACCCTTGTGTGACAGGAAAGGGCAGAGACAGAGGGCAAGCTTATAGAGTACATGGGTCTGCAGACTGGCACCCATGCTGGTGTGTGCACACACACGGAAGTATACCCAGCGCGGTTCACCAGCTCCCAACATGAGGGATGCCCCAGTGTCCTGATCTTAGCAGGGCCCAGAATGAGGATCTAGGTGGGGCAGACCCTGGCCGTGACCCTTTGTCCTGGGCTAGTGCCCTCCACTCTTCTGCTTGTCTCAGGGAACCCTTCAGCCTCGGCACAGAACTGCTCCACTGCCTTAGGGGGGTTGGGGTCCTGGTGGGAAAGGGGCTGAGGCTTCGCCCCTTCCCCAGTGTCCCCAGCCCTACTGAGGTCCCACCCGGCCCATTCCAGACCGCGGGACGGTGCAGAAGGTCATTGTGCTGCCCAAGGATGACCAGGAAGTAGAGGAGCTCATGCTGGAGGAGGTGGCGGTCTTCAAGGTGGGTATAATACCGCCCAGTCCTGTCTGCCCATCCTGACAGTCTTGGACTTCTTGGTCAGGGCAGGGAGGGAGTCCCAAGCTGATCTCTCTGTTTTCTTTAGGAGCCAGCACCTGTTAAGACCATGACCATCTCTTCCAAGAGGGTGAGTCTTTGGCAACATGGGCTGGAGGGGATGATGGAGTCTCCTTGAGGTCATGCCCCTGGCACAGGGATGGGTAAATTAAGCACTGAAGGAGGAAGAGAAGGGAGCTGAGCGTGGTGTTACCTGTAATCCCAGACACTTTGGAAACTGAGGCAGGAGGGTTGCAAGTTCAAGGCCAGACAAGACAACTTAGCAAGACCTCGTCTCAAAACAAAATTTTAAAAAAAGGGAACTGGGGTATACCTCTGGTAGAGTGCTTGCCTAGCATGCATGAGACCGTGGGTCCAATCTGCAGTACCACCAAAAAGAAAAAAGAGAGAGAGCAGGAGCCCTGCCCAATTTGCTTCTAATGCAGGCTGTCTGTGGAAAAGGAATTGATAAGCCCTTGCCCCTGTCCCCAGCAACAACTGTACGTGGCCTCAGCCGTGGGTGTCACACACCTGAGTCTGCACCGCTGCCATGCGTATGGGGCTGCCTGTGCTGACTGCTGCCTCGCCAGGGACCCCTACTGCGCCTGGGATGGCCAGGCCTGCTCCCGCTACACAGCATCTTCCAAGAGGTGTGAACCCCGGACCCTCAGGGTTTTGGGCCTTGTCCAGGGGTTTGAAGGTAGATGTGCTATGACTTGGGGGTTGTCTGTGAGCATCACAGCCCTGGGGACACAGGGCCCTGCCCTGGAGTCCCGGGGGCTGCAGAGACCTGGGGCATACTTCCTGGGAACACACCTTCAGGAGCTAATTCTCACCCAGGCGGAGCCGCCGGCAGGACGTCCGGCATGGGAACCCCATCAGGCAGTGCCGTGGGTTCAACTCCAATGGTGAGTGTGCTCTGCCTCCTCTCAGGTGCTCTTGCACTACTTTGGGACTCCAGGCCCATGCGGTTGCTCACAGCACCCCAACTCTAAGGCCTCGAAGATGCTGGGTGGGGAGTAAGGGCTCCTGAAATTTTGCTTGTGATGTCCTTGGTCACTCCCTCAGGGGTGATGCCCAGTGGCAGCATTCTGCCATTTTAGGTGGGTGCCCCTCAGTGCCTGTCGACACCTCACCAAACAGGAAACTGTTCAGGATAGTGTTGCTTCCACTCAGTGCCCTCCTGATCCACAGCCAACAAGAATGCTGTAGAGTCCGTGCAGTATGGTGTGGAAGGCAGCACGGCCTTCCTTGAGTGCCAGCCCCGCTCACCGCAAGCCACTATTAAATGGCTCTTCCAGCGAGATCCTGGTGACCGGCGCCGAGAGGTGAGTTCCTGCACCCCCACTGTGGACGCGGGAAACCTTGTTACAGTGGAAATTTCAATGTGGGTGAAGGCAATGTAGGAGCCGATGTGGGGCCGTCCTCACTCTGTGAAACCTTTCAAGCTCCTTTCCCTATGTGGAAATCACTGGAGTGGAACTAGTTAGGTAGAAACTGTGTGGAATAGGCTTTGCCATATGGAAACCATTTACAGGTATGCCTCTTTTCGTGAAAATCCCTTATGTGCCCCCCCGCCCCGGGTATGGGATGTCATGTGGGTGAGCTCCAGTGGATGGAAATTCTGTGGCTAGCCCTCGTTTGTGGAAAAGCCTTATAGGTACCCCCTTTACATGGAAGTTCTATGCGGGGCCACAATTGGGTGTTCTCATTAAATGAAAATTCTGTATGTGTGTTCCAAAATTCTCTCATTCATTGAACAGCAGCACCCTCTTAGGGCCATCCCTCTTGAAGTGGAAACGTGTATACTTTATTCAGTTACCTCATTAGTGGAAACTCCGAATGGGTTTTTCTTGGGCTATATAAATTCCACTTGTGGTGCTCCACAGAGGCAGTCTCATCTGGCTGCTGGCAGGGGCAGCAGCGGGGTCACACAGCCCCTGAGCCCCCACCCCTGCCCCTGCAGATCCGCGCAGAGGAGCGCTTCCTGCGCACAGAGCAGGGCTTGTTGCTTCGCGCCCTGCAGCTTAGTGATCGAGGCCTCTACTCCTGCACGGCCACTGAGAACAACTTCAAGCACGTCGTCACGCGGGTGCAACTGCACATACTGGGCCGGGATGCTGTCCATGCTGCCCTCTTCCACCCGCTGGCTGTGAGCGCCCCGCCACCTCCTGGCGCAGGTCCCCCCACACCTCCTTACCAGGAGCTGGCCCAGCTGCTGGCCCAGCCTGAAGTGGGCCTCATCCACCAGTACTGTCAGGGTTACTGGCGTCATGTGCCCCCCAGCTCCAGAGAGGCCCCAGGGGCCCTCAGCCCTCCTGAACCCCAGGACCAGAAAAAGCCCCGGAACCGCCGGCACCATCCTCCGGACACATGAGGCCAGCTGCCTGAGCCCTGCATCCCTTTTAATATAAAAGATATATATATATATATATAAATATATATATAAAAATATCTATATTCTATACACACCCTGCCCCTACAAAGACAGTATTTATTGGTGGGTTGTATATAGCCTGCCTCACTGGCAGCATCTTCCAGAATCTAGACCCATGCTGGTCAGAAATGGCAGAAATCTGAGCCTGCCTAACCAAACTCAGCAGGTTGGCTGGGCCAGATCAGGACCACACAGTCCCCAGGCTCAGCCAGAAGTCTGCTTACTCGAAGGCCGCCTCCAATATCTACCAGAACACAGGGAGGGAGCGAGCCCTACTCGATGGGCCGTGGACCATATGCCTTCTGACAATGTGCACTGTCAGCCTTGCCATGGCGTAGGTGTGGACGCCGGGACTGTGTTGGAGTCTGGGGGTGGGGGCTCAGGGCACTCAGAAGGGAAGAAGGGGCCATCACAGGACACTGGCCCCTGCCTGGGTCAGGGCACTCACTCAAGGCCAGCCCTTCCCAGGTATTTATTCTCTATTTATTGGGGACAGGAGAAGAGGAGTCCTGCCTGAGTGGGACAGTCTCCTCTCCTCTCCCTGCCTAGCCACAGCAGGGCTGCCCCATTCTACCTCCTTAGTTTTTCCTGTGCCAGATTGACTTAGAGGCTGGGAAAGTGGCAATGAGGCCAGGTGCAACAAGGCTGACGGGAGCCCCAGGCCTGAGGGGGAGAGGGGCCATGGTGGAGGTCTGGGTGTACAGGGGCTCCCCAAGGCTCCTGTGTGCCCCCCACTGCAGGCACTGGGTGTAAATAGCTATGGGGCATTTGGGGAGATGGGTAGGGGCTCCCGGTGGCCCTCTGCTGCCCAGGCCGCAGCCGTCCTTGGGTTCCATCTTGCTAATAAACACTGGCTCTGGGACTAGACTTTGGCTTCTCTCCTTGGTGGTGAGGGTTGGGGGGAGGAGTTAGGGCCACATCTGGGGGGCATGGGGAGCTGAGAAGCAGTGGATTGGTCCCACTCAAAAAGATAAAGAAACAAGGTTTGGTTTAGCAAGCCTGGGCTTCTGCACTCCGCTGGCTCCCAGGAAGTGTGAAGAGCTGCAGAGACCCCCAGGGCCCACTTAGCATGGAGGGGTGAGGGGTGCAGGAGCCCAAAGACTGAAAATGGCACAGGTGAAACAGTCTGGCTCCTGGACAGATACCCTCTCACCCAACAAGGTGGATGTCAAAGCTTCTATGGTAGGAGCCACTCTATACTTCACACGTGTCACGCTCAAGGACAGCCTCAGTGCTGTGTCTGGGGCCCGGCACCCCCTTGTGGTCTCTTGAGTATGTGGCTGAATTGAGTACTGAAAGGCAGCCAGATTAAGGGAAGGAGTCTCCAGGGGACTCCAGGCCCCTGGAGAGATGCATTGGATTTCCGATGGGTCAGGTCGCAGAATCCCTGCAGGCTCTGCCTGAAACCCTTCAACAACAGGCTGTACCTCAACAGGGCTCCAAACCCTAAGGTGAAGCAGACAGGTTCTGAGGAATCCCTACTCGGGTCCCAGAGCATCAAGAGGACACTTCTCCAGGCTCTGGGGGGCACCAACCTGCCCTGGGACTCAGATTCCCCATCTGACAACAGGCCTGCAAAAGATTGGCTGGAAGTGCCCAGCCACCTCTGCAGATCAGTGACTTCACTGCACCCAAATGCATCTGTACACATAGGTACAGCCAGGCACGGGCAAGTGTGTATATTTGCATACACTTGGGTGCACAGGTATGCTCAGACATGCACCTGAGCAAGTGCATCCTAACGTATTGCACACGTATGTGCATTTGCACACTCAAGCACACATGTGAAGCCACACAGACACTGAAAATATACACACAAGCACATGTGGACATGTGAAGAAATACACAGGAGGCTGAAGGAGACAGCTCAGTGGTAAAGAATAGGGCTAGTATCTGTGAGGCCCTAGGTTACATTCCCAGCACCACACACACACAAAAATACATCTACACACGCATACACATGTGCACACAAACATCCGTATGAGATACATGAACACACACATGTAAGAGTGCACTTAAAACTGTACAAACAACGGGCTGGGGATTTAGCTCAGTGATTAGAGTGCTTGCCTTGCAAGCACAAGGGCCTGAGTTCGATCCCCGGCACCAAAAAAAAAAAAAAAAAAAAAAGTACAAACAAGGACCCGTACACATAGGCTCAAGGGCACAAATGTGTCAAAACTACCTTGGTCAATGGCAGTAAGGGACAGAAACCTTCACTCAGGTACACATAGCAGACGTGTGTGGTCACAGACACCACTGGAAGCACGTGGAGAGCCTGCTGGTATCAGACCCAGCCATCAACATGGGCAAGTATAATCGCCTGCTTTTTCACTTATGATTCCCAGCAGGGCATAAAAGTCTGGTCTAGAGCCAGTCAGCCCTTCTCAGCCACCGCCTGCTGTGTGACCCTGTGAGCCTCCACTTCCTCATCAGTAAGCAGAGCGGAATATATGGGCACCCATCCCCTGGGCCGGTGTGAGCATCCAGCAGGGCAAGGAGTGGTGCTGAGCGGTGCTGGGCAGGCTGAGGTGCTCCATACCTGCTTCTCCCTCCACACCCTCCTGCTGCGGCCCTGCCCCCAGGGTCCCCACCTCAAGTTGAGGGCCCACCCTTTCTTAGGCCAAACCCTACCAAATATGTTTCCTTGCTGTGGGGCAGGGGAAGGACTACCCAGTACCTCTCCTGGGGTGGCAGTGGGGAGAATGCAGAGTCAGCACTTGAGGGATTGGGGCCATGCCAGCCTGCTTAGAAGGGTTGGGGGGGCTGAGCTGGCTTCACCTGTCCTTGTCTCTGATTGGCCCTTGGGCACCCCTAGCTCCCAAATCCCACTAAGCAGCCCCACTAGGGCCTGTGCAGGTCCGTGGACAGCCAGTTGATTACCAGAAGGGCATCTGGGGAGGCCAGAGGCTGGCCTGAGCCAGGCTCTGGGATCCCTTCTATCCAGAAGAGTCACCTGCTCACCCTGTCCCTTCACCTGCTGCTGGGACCATGGGGGCTGGGGCCAGTGCCGAGGAGAAGCATTCCAGGGAGCTGGAAAAGAAGCTGAAAGAGGATGCTGAGAAGGATGCTCGAACTGTGAAACTGCTGCTTCTGGGTAGGGGTGTGGGCCCAGGGGTGACTGCTGTGGGTCCTGCTTCTCAGTGACACAGGGGTTCCTTGGGAAGAGAGTGGCACTGTGACAGGGTCGGGCACAGAGCGGGAGCCCTGGCCAGGCAAGGCCTGACAGGTGATGTCCTATGGGCAACTCTCAAGGCCAGTGCCCCTTGTTGGGCATGCGTGCCAAACACGGTCACCTTGGTCAGGCTCCTTCATGTTCCAGTCTTGGTTTGGGAGCAGGTGGCCTCTGGAACCACCCAGAGACACAGTGGCCCTCAGGTGCCAGCTCTTAGTTGGTGGCAGATCCATGATGCCACTAAAGGGGGTAGAAAGGCACTGAAGGTACTGAGGCCTATAGGAAGTCTAAAGCTGACTCCGCGGTCCCATGGATAGTGATGTAAGCCTGCCTCAGGGCAAGGAGCTGCTTTAAGAGGGTAGAGCAGGTTCCACCCAGCTCTGCAGAGTTTAGTCAACTAGATGGAGTGGGGAAGAGGGACTAAGCCAGGGGCAGAGGAGAACAGAAAGGCTAAACTGGAAATCCCATTAACTGTGCTCCGATGCCCTCACAGGCACAGGCTCAGAAGGGATCTCAGTTCTGTCCTCTGACCCATCCAAAGATACTAATTCCCTCTGAGCCTTTTGGAGTCTTCCTGCCTTCAGGTGAAAAGCAGAGGTTGTCCTGGCTCAAATAATCCTGTGCATGTAGTACCAGAGATTACCACCAAGCGGCGCTCCAGGATTTCTTTATTCTGGTCGCATCCTGTAGCAGTCTGCATATACCAGTGTAGGTCTTGGGGATTCCATGTCTTCTCATCCTCGCACAGTCGAGGTGGCCAATTCCCCTTGTCGAGTCCCTTTTCTCGTTTTCCTCACTTGTTACTTTCTATTTTTATTTATTACTATTATTATTTTGAGACAGGATCTCACTATGTAGTTCAGGCTGGCCTTGCACTCACTAGGTAGCCCAGGATGACTGACCCTGAACTCAAGACAATCCTTTTGCCTCAACTTCCCAAGTTCTCCCATGCCCAGCTCATTTCCTGATATAGAGGGCGGTGCTGGGGACCCAACTCAGGACCTCTCACTTGCTAGGCAAGTGCTCTGCCATTGAGCTAAATCCCCAACCCCTCATTTCCTGACATTTTTACAGACCTTTTTCCGGCAAGTGGTCAGGACCTTACTTTGTTGGGGGGTGGGGCGTGCTGGGGATCGACCTCAGGGCCTTGCACTTCCTAGGCAAGCAGGTTTTTTTTTTTTGGTTTTTTGTTGCTTTTGTTTTTGTACTGGGAATTGAACCCAGAACTTTCTCAGGGAGCTACATCCTTTTTTATTTTTTATTTATTTACTTATTTTTTTTTTGGTGGTGCCGGGGATCGAACTCAGGCCCTTGTGCTTGCAAGGCAAGCACTCTAATCACTGAGCTAAATCCCCAGCCCCCTACATCCTTTTTTAAATTTTTATTTTGAGACAGAGTCTCACTAAGTCGTTAAATTGCCAAGGCTGGGCTCGAACTTTTGATCCTTCTACCTCAGCCTCCCAGCGAGCTGGGATTACAGACCTGCAATAGTACACAGGCCTGCAGGACCTTACTTTGGGTGTGTGAGGGCAGGAGTCACTAGGGGTCTAGCTGGTGCCCTAGGCTGCTGAACTGCGGCGGGTCCACCTAGTCAACTCCTTCTCCGGCCTCCCTGTGCAGGCGAGAAGTCAGTAGCAGCGGGGCCTTGGTTTCTCTTTCAGGTGCTGGTGAGTCCGGGAAGAGCACCATTGTCAAGCAAATGAAGTGAGTGCCCCGCTTCATCCCAAGGGCTGTGGGGGTGGGTGCACACCAGCGCCTGCCCTGCATCACCGGCCCACAAGCTGACCCTGCTTGCTCCGGCCACAGGATTATCCACCAGGATGGGTACTCACTGGAGGAGTGCCTCGAGTTCATTGCCATCATCTATGGCAACACGCTGCAGTCCATCCTAGCCATCGTGCGGGCCATGACCACTCTCAACATCCAGTACGGAGACTCAGCTCGCCAGGTACACCAGGAGCTGAACTGGTGGGGCCTGAGTATGTAAGCACCTGGCTGGCTTCGAAGTCCCAGTCATTACCTCCCGCTGCAACCCTGCCCGCAGGATGATGCCCGGAAGCTGCTGCACATGGCAGACACCATCGAGGAGGGCACGATGCCTAAGGAGATGTCGGACATCATCCAGCGGCTGTGGAAGGACTCGGGCATCCAGGCCTGCTTCGAGCGCGCCTCTGAATACCAGCTCAACGACTCTGCGGGCTAGTGAGCACGTGGGCAGGGCAGGGCGGGGGATGTTGCGCCCACGCCCCCCTCCCCGCGACTCAACCACCCACCTCGGGATCTCTGCAGCTACCTCTCGGACCTGGAGCGCCTGGTGACCCCGGGTTACGTGCCCACCGAGCAGGACGTGCTGCGCTCGCGTGTCAAGACCACTGGCATCATCGAGACGCAGTTCTCCTTCAAGGACCTCAACTTCCGGTACGGCCAACGCCCCTGCGAGATGGGAGGTGCCCGGGCTCCTGCCCTCCGGGAGGTGGACCCCGCCCCTCCAGGTGCCCACCTGCCCCCCCAGCTCCGGGCCCGCGCGGGCGGGTGGGGACGTGGGGGAGTTCAGGAGGGCCAGGCGCGGGTTCAGGCCCCGGCCGGCCTCACAGGATGTTCGACGTGGGCGGGCAGCGCTCAGAGCGCAAGAAGTGGATCCACTGTTTCGAGGGCGTGACCTGCATTATCTTCATCGCGGCGCTCAGCGCCTACGACATGGTGCTGGTGGAGGACGACGAAGTGGTGAGTGGTGCGCGCGGCCCGGGGGCTGGCCGGGCGGGATGCCAAGGCCCGTGTCTCCCGTGCTCAGCAGCCCTGGTCCTCCCCAGAACCGCATGCACGAGAGCCTGCACTTGTTCAACAGCATCTGCAACCACCGCTACTTCGCCACCACGTCCATCGTGCTCTTCCTCAACAAGAAGGACGTCTTCTCCGAGAAGATCAAGAAGGCGCACCTCAGCATCTGCTTCCCAGACTACGACGGTGAGCACCTGGCCTGGCGGCCAGGCAGTGCCCCAGCCGGCGGTCAGGGCCGCGCCGCTCCCGCTCCTCCTGCGGCGGTGGCGGGCTGCGGTCGCGAGCGAGCGCTCCGCTCTGCGCAGGGCCCAACACGTACGAGGACGCGGGCAACTACATAAAGGTGCAGTTCCTCGAGCTCAACATGCGGCGCGACGTGAAGGAGATCTACTCCCACATGACGTGCGCCACTGACACGCAGAACGTCAAGTTTGTCTTCGACGCCGTTACGGACATCATCATCAAAGAGAACCTCAAAGATTGCGGCCTCTTCTGAGGTGGGGCCCTCGCAGGCGAGACGCTTCCATCTCTGCTCCTTAGTTCCAAACCCAGCCCCGCCCCCAGCGCCCTCTTCCCCCTCTACTGTGGACTCCGCCCCTCTCCCTGGTCCCTACTCCAAGTTCCCACCCCACTGCTTCCGGGCCCCACCCCAGCTCCTCAGGCTCCGCCCATTGCCATAGCCCCTTTTCCCCACCCCAAGGCCTGCCCATTCAATCTCCTTTGACCCCTCCCCAAACCTTAGGTGTCTCGGAGTCCAGGGCTGCCCCCCACACAATGCCTAAACTTACTTTGAGTCTCAGGGATGTTGACTTGGTTCCCTTTCCTCCTCATAGGTGCCTGAACTCCTGTGCGTGCGTCCCTTGCTCTGAGACCCTGTAGCCCTAGCTGCCTCATAGGCAAGCCCCAGCTGCCTATCAGCCCTTCAGGACTCCTGGGCTCATACCTGCTGCCCCTCCAGCTACAGTCCCAAACCCCTGAGCCCTGAGCCTTGCAGCACAGACCCTCCCCCGAGTCCCCATCCCCAGTCCTGCCCTTCACCGCCTGGCCACTCTGGCCCCTTGGACCCACAGCAGTCAGACCCAGCTGGGACTCAGCAAGACGCGGGGCAACTGGAGCTCACAGTGACTCAGCAGTGCCCGTCTGACCAATCTCCTACAGCTCTCTTGCCCTTGGAGCCCACGAATCAGCTGGTAGGTCTGGGTTCACCAAACAGCTCTCCCTCTCAGTTTCCTGAAGGGTTTGCAGTGTCCCTGTCCTAAGCAGCCCAGTCCAGCCCTACCACCTCCATGTGACAAGTCTGACATTTGCCTACCCAGTGGCCAGCGAATGTCCCTCCCCATAGCTTCTAGGGTCCAAAGTCCAAGTTAGCTCTGGTTTGTGCAGCCCCCACACAGATAAATTAGTGACTAGGGGAGTGGACCTGGGAGCTCCTGAATATTAAGGGAGACACAAACTGAGACCCTACCTCCAAATACCAGTCTCAGAATCCCCCTCTTCCCCCTCCAGTTCTGCCCCTCTGTCCTCAGACCCCAGATCTGTGCCCCACCTCACCCATTCGCGCCCAGTACTCTGGGATGACTGGCCCAGGGGATGGTGTGTTGAGGGAGGGTACTGTTGACACCAGCTGTGCCCAATAGTCAAGCGGTCCTGAGGGGTGGCTGGGGCAGAGTCCAGCTCCTATTGATCAGGCCGAGGCAGAAGATTCAGGATAGGATGGAGTCCAGGTTGTGCCCAAAGGAATCTACCTCCTGTGGGTTATAGGCCAACCCAAGTGACTCTTTTGTGTCTGCCAGCAGCCCTTCTGACCCTCTCCATTCAGGGCCCATTCCTTGGTAGGGCAAACCGAGGGCCATGCCTGAATTATCGGGGACAAGGGCTCATGTCCCTCACCTTGCTGCTCCCTATGCAAGCACCAAGTCTTTGCTTATGCCTATGGGTCAGGGCTGTGCTGCAGCTAGGAACAAGGAGCTTCCAATCTGGCAAAGCCAGAGCACAATCTGCAATTCCTATAGGTGCAGACTTGGCAATAAATCTTTGCAACAGATCCCAAATGTCCTTTCTTGAAGGGGAGGGAATTGATGTCATGAGTCTTGGACATTTATTAAATGTCCAGTGCTAGGCTGGACCTGAAGTAGGAAGATGGTACCCTCCAAGGACAAGGGCCCGGCTGGACATGACGGGGGCGGTTCTCTCGAGGGTTTGGGGCCAACTTCTGCCTCTTGGTGGCTATGGGAAATGTACACTGGGACAGTCTTAGATCAAGAGCGAGTTCTGAGATGCAGACTCATTCTTGCAGGGATGATAGAGTGTGTAAGGCCTTGCAAATGGGGCTCGTGACCACAGGAGCTCAGTGGAGCAGGAGCAGGCAAGGAGGAGGTGGGGTGGGGAGACTGTGGACAGGTTCCCAGGGCTAGGTGGAAGGCTTGACTTTTTCCAGAAGACGATGAAGGGTCATGGGAGCTCTTGAAGCAGGGACATAATTGTGGCAGGGATTAGGGTGAGAACCTGTTAAACAATTACTCCCCATTCTTTCCTCCCCTCATCCCCACCACCATTCTACTTTCTTTTCTTTCCTTTCCTTTCCTTTTTTTGTTTTTAAAGACAAGGTCTCGCTGCATAGTTCAGGCTGGCCTTGACTCTTTATGTAGCCCAGGCTGGCCTTGAACTTGCAGGAATCCTCCTGCCTCAACCTCCCGCCTCAAACTCCCGAGTGCTGGGACTACAAGTGTGCATCACCATGCCTAGCACTATACTACTTTCTGTCTCTGATTTTAACTGTTCTAAATACCTCATATGAATAGAAACATGTCTCTCTGACTGGCTTATTTTGCTTAGCATAATGTTCTTAAATTCCATCTCTATTGTAGCAAATGTCAGATTCTCCTTCTTTAAGGTTGAGTAACATTCCATTGTATGAATGCTCATATTTGTTTATCCATTCATCAGGCGGTGGATCCTTGAGTTGCTTCCAAGTTTTCATTAATGTAAATAAAGCTGCTATGAGTGAATAAAGCTTCTATGAACATGGGTGTAAAGATATGTCTTTGAGACTCTGTTTTCAGGTTTTGGGGGTGTGTGCCCAGAAGTTGGATTGGTGGATCATAAGGTAATTCTATTTTTAATTTTTTTGTTTGTTTTTTGGGTCTTTTTGGTGCTGGAGATCGAACTAAGGGCTTTGTGCTTGCAAGGCAAGCATGCTAACCACTGAGCTAAATCCCCAGCTCCTCGATTTTTAATTTTTTGAGGAAACATCTACAGTGCCTCTACCATTACAAATTCCTTGTATTTCTACAGTGCCTCTACCATTACAAATTCCTTGTATTCCTACCAGCCAGGTACAAAGGTTCCAATCCCATCCCGCATATTGGAGATTGAATACAGGACCTTTGCAAGCCCTTTTTTGTTTTTTATTTTGAGAGTGTCTTGCTAAGTTGCCCAAGTGGGACTTTAATTTGCAGTCCTGCCTCAGTCTCCCAAAGTACAGGATTACAGTGTGTACCATCATGCTCAGCAAGGTTTCCAATTTCCGCACATCCTTGTCAACACTTTTTATTTTGGTTTTATTTCTGTGTTGCTAGAACACGAACCCAGGGCCCTGCCCCTTGTTATGCTTTTGATTTGTGTTTCCCTACTACTTAGTGATGTTGAGCATATTCACATGTTTATTGGCCATTTATATATCTTCTTTGAAGAAATGTCTATTCAAATGCTCTGTCCATTTTTTTTTTTTTGAAACAGGATCTCACTGTGTCATTCAGACTGACCTTGAACTCGCTATGTAGCCTAGGCTGGCTTCAGACTTGCAGTGATCCTCCTGCCTCAGCCTCTCAAGTGCTGGGATTACAGGTGTGTGCCGCTGTGCCCGGTCACTTTGTCCCTTTTTAGATTGGATTGCTTGAGGGTTTTCTGTTGTTACTGAATTTCAGAAGTTCTCCATGTAGTCTGGAAAATAATCCCTATCAGAGACAAGATTTACAAATACTATCTTATTCTGTAGGTTTTATACCTTTTTGCTCTTTTATGATTTGGTTTTGTTCTGCCATGCTGTTGGTTGAACCTCAGGGCCTCACATGTGTTACGCAAGTGTTCTGCTACTAACTTACATCCCCAGCCCTTTTTACTTTTGAGACAGGTTCTCACTAAACTGTCCAGGCAGGTCTCAAACTTGTGATCCTCCTACCTCAGCCTCCCAAGTAGCTGGAATAACAGACATGCTATTTCACAGGTCTCTTATGTGTTTTCAATGGTTAATTCCCCCTGCCCCCGAACATTAAAGTAATTGAAAAGAACATTGAAAAAAATGAAAGTAAGTTTATTTAAAACTCACCTTTCTTTCCCAGTGCTGGAATTGAACCCGGGACCTCACACATACTAGGCAGGTACTCTACCACTGAGCTACATCCCCAGCCCCAACTCACATTATTTATATATTTATTTAGTTAGTTTTTTGAGATAGAGTCTCACTGTGTAGCCCAAGCTGCCCTCAAACTCATGGCAATCCTCCTGCCTCAGCTTCCTGAGTGCTGGAATTACAAGTATGCACTACCATGCCTCGCTCAAACACATTACAGTATTTTTTTTTGGTGCTGGGGATCGAACTCTGGCCCTTGTGCTTGCAAGGCAGGCACTTTAACCACTGAGCTAAATCCCCAGCCCACATTACAGTATTTTAAGTTTAAACATTTTATTCCTACCTAAAACTGAATTTATTATAATTTTATTTTCCTGGCTTTAGTGGAGACAAAAGTCATCAATAATATTTTTGAAATCTGCTTTGGGAAAAAATAATCATCATAAATTTTCATAAAAACTGATACATAAGGGCACATATTTCCCTGGGGATCAGTGTGGGCAGGACAGAGGAGAGAAGTGGGACTGGGGGACTCCCAGGGCAGATGCTTGTGTCCTCAGTACTCAGCAGGGCCAGGGCCTGTGAGGCAGGGGCTCGGCTACACAACTGAACAGTCACACGTGACGCCACACCCAGCCGGATCACAGAGGATGTGGGATAGGCTGAGTCTGCAGGATCCGCGGCCACTTGGGGGAGATGTCTAGGAGGCGGCGAGTCCTCCATGTGGAGCAGAAGGAAGATCGTAGACAGCATCCTCAGGGGCCAGGAGCCTCTGGGAGGCTTCTCAGGGGAACACAGGAGGAACGTCGGGTGCCAAGGACACATGGTGGCCACACTGGCGCTGTTCAGAAGCCTGAGGGGAGGATGGACCAGTAGTGCAGGACCCTGCTGGAGGTCTTGGACCTGGATGAGCTGCTGGTGGTTCGTCTCTATTAGTGACCCCAAACAATTTATTAGAGTGAGGTGGGGCAGGGGGTAGTGGGCAGAGGTGACACAGAGGACAGAGGCCCATGAGGAGCTGGAGGTATTGGGCTTCAGACAGAGGAGTCTAACGGGGAGAGGTGGATTAATGGGGTCTGTCTCATAGCTGCCTCTGTTGGAAAAAGGATAATGAGCTCCCCAGGCTTCCTGGGCAAGGGACAGATCAAAATCAGAGCGCTGTGCAGGGTCTGGACCTCACCTTCCACAGATGGCTCTGACTGCAGAGTCTGGGTTGAGGACTGATATTGCTGGATCCTGTGGGCTGGGGACGATGCCTGGCCTCAAGCTCCCCTGTCTGTGACCAGCAGGGGAAGGGGGGCACCGAGTCTCCCAGGGAGAAACCTCCTCAGCCCCACTCATCACACCAGCGTAATTACACCCTGAGGAGCAAGATCAATGGGTGAATGGGTGTCTGATGCCTGATTCACAGTCTAGGTCAGAGGATCAGAGAGCTGGCCCAGATTCAGCACTGTGGCTGCACCTGTCATGTAGATGGGAGCATTTACTGTGGGCATCACCAGCCACCACCATCTCTGCATCTCCGCCTGACCTGCAAGCGCCTCAAGGTGTCCCTGAGGGCCCCCGTGGTCTTTTGCTCTGGATCTGACAGGACTAACCTGGCCCAGCTGCTGACTAGAGATTAGTCAAGCCTGGTGGACGGTTAATGCCACTGACGTCAGGGCCTGGCCAGATGACCACTGGGAGTTTGGGCCCTCCCATGGGCGGCAGCACACCCCATGTGACCCGGCCTCATTAAGCCGCTTCAGTGGCCAGAGAAGCTGGGGGCCAAATCTCCGGGTGAAAGGGTGGGCATGCTAGGCTCCGGGGCTGGCCTCAGCAGGAAGTCACCCACTCTGGGCACCTGCTGGTGAAGGCTGCAGAGAAGGGCTGACTCTGGGTCCCCTCCACACTTCCACAGCCTGTGTCCATGCAATAATCCCTAAAGCCAAAAGCAGCCTCCCAGGCACCAAACAAAGTCGAATATAGTCAGGGTGTGGAACTGAATGCTTGAGACTGGGGTGTGGAGTCAGAATCACACTCCCCATGAGGCTTTGAGGCCCAGCATGACTCTAGACAGTGGGTCCTTCCCTGGTCCCAGCACGAGCCCTCTACCTGCCAGTGCCTCCTGCCCTTGCCTTCCTTTCCCCTGGCAGAGCCAAACCCACAGGTTGCTTCTCCTTGGACTTTCCTTCTCTTTTTTTTATTTTTTAAAAATTGGTACTGGTGATTGAACCCAGGGCCTTCATGATGAGCTACACCCCGTCTTTTTTATTTTTTTATTTTGAGACAAAGTCTCACCAAGTCCCTAAATTGCCCAGGGTGGGCTCAAACTTGTGATCCTCCTACCTTAGCCTCCCAGAGTGCTGAGATTATACATGCAGCACCACACCTGGCTCGGGCTTCCTTTGATTTGTACCCTCCATGCTGGCTGGCGTTTTCCCATCTAGACTCCCCATACATAGATGTGGAGACGCTGATGCTGGGGCAGTGGGTGGATGGTATGGTGGCTGCAGTGAGTATTGGAATAGCTGGCTCCTCTGGTGATGAGGCAGGGTCCTCAGAGGTGATCTTCTCTTTGGTGCTAAAGGACAAGAAGGAGTTTGCCAAAGAGGTGGGGCCAGGCATGGAACCTCAAATCCAGGCTCAGGAGACTGCCAGCAAGCATGGGGCAGAGGCACAGAAGCATGAAGGCTGGTATATTCTAGAAACAGCAGGACCAGACCATGTTGGCCAGCTCGGCCATAGAGGGTGGAAAGCCAGAGGGGAGGAGGTTGGGGGAATATCAGGGAGGCTGACTGGGTACAAGCACAAGGGCTTGCAGGACACCCGAGCAGCCAGTATATCCAGAGGCTGGGCTCTGGGAAGCTCTGGGACAGAGATTAGCTGAGACCTCACTATTGGAGAGGTTCTTGGGGCACCGTGTGTATGGTGTACCAGTGGAGGTGGTAGCACGGTCAGAAGAGTCCACCTTGCTGTAGGCTGAGAATTCATGACTGGAGAGGGTGGAGGAGAGCAAAAGGGCTGCTGTGACCCTGGAAGGAGGGACTAAGTGATCCTGGAGCCTTAAATTCTGCCCCATGTGTCTGGCAGTCTCCTGAGCCTGGATTTCAGATTTGGTGATAGGGGAGTAGAGCGAGGAGCCAGGTTGATGCTGGAGATAAAACCTCTCTGCCTACTGTAGGCAGCTCCCACAATACTGCAGTTTCATGGATGAACATTCCCTCCAGCCTCTGGGAGATACTACCTGGCAGGCTCAGAGCCCTGTCCCAACTGCCCAGCTGTCCAGCCACTGGCAGGCTGTGCTGGGAGGTTTGGCAGGTGGTGGGAAAGGCCTCAGCACTGTGTTTGCCCTGGCGGGGGCCCAGGCCCAACAACCACAAACAGCCCCACCCCCAGTCTGGCCACAACTGGCCTGGGCCAGGGACCCTACATCATGCCCACCTCTGGGCCTCCTTAGACAGCCCAGCCCTGTTGTCCCCTTCTCCTTCCAGTCTGGATTGAAGACCCTAAAATTCACCTGCTGGATGATTTTGAGCTGGGACTGGCCCTTCAGCAACTGCCCATGGGCGCCACCAGCCCTCTGCAGTGGCACTGTAGCATCCAGGGTATTTTATGCCCTTTTGGAGGGTGGTAGCCTAATGACCACTTGTGATCATGGTGATATCTGGAGATTATACCAGCCCCAGATCAGGAGGCAAAGCCAGTCCCTTCCAATCACCTAGTGACCAGCAAGGCAAGAGTTGAGCAATGAGGTTTGCAGAAACTGCCCCATTCCAATGCCTTTTTCTGTAGCCCTCTCAGCCACCTGACCCTTCCAGGCAGCACTGAGCCCCCTGCCCAAGAGTCATACCCTCCCCTTTCCCTACTCCCCTCAGGCCGGGAGAAAAGATAGAGCCATTTCTTGTGACACAGGAAAACTAAGGTACACTAAAGCTTCGCTCTGGTAGCGCTGAGTCAGCAGGAAGAGAATCCAGGTGTTCTGGATTCTGGGATTCCTGACTCTCGGCTCAGGGCAAGACAGGTGGGCTCTGTCCTCTGAGGGCTTTCCCCCAGCACCAGAAAAGGGGACAGATATGACACTGAGAAGTCCTGCTTGGACAGGAACAGCGGAGGTCAGAGATTAATCGGATCAGAGCCAGTGGCTGAGAAGCAAGTGGCACAGCCGTTCTAGGAATTCTCCCCTTTGGTTTACCCCAAAAGGTCAGTGCCTCCCCCTGATCCCTGGTGGCTGGACCTGAGACCCTGCACACAACACCCACCTCTGAGCATCAAGGCCCGGGGTGGAAGGCAAACACAGGGATGAGAAAGGAGCCTCTAGTTAAGGACAATGCCACCCTAAAACCCCTTCTCACAAGGGCACCAAGTTCCAGCCCCTACTTCCCATGGGCAAGTTGGCAGCAGTCAACAGTGCAGAAATAAGGAAGGGGGCCTGACCAGAGTCCCCTGGGGATTTAGCTCAGTGGTTAGAGTGTTTGCCTTGCAAGCACAAGGCCCTGAGTTTGAGCCCCAGCACCAAAAAAAAAAAAAAAAAAAAAAACTAGGCTGTCTAGTTGCCCTACTGCCCTGCTCCAGCCTACAAGCCTCTCTTCTGACTATCTTGGATGAAGACAGAATGATGCAGGAAGCTCTTCCCATTCCCATCCCTATCCCATCACTGGTTAGGTACGGCGAGAGGTAGAAAAGAAAATTTTGTTGCATAAATAATGTCTGAAAGTCCTCCATGCAAAGCACCCTTCACCGAAGTTAAGCTTTGCCCTGCTCCCACTCCTGCTGCCTGAAAAACCTTTCTGGCTTCAGGGAGACGAGGGCAGAGCTTTCGGGGGTTAAGGACACCAGAGACTTCAGAGAGTCTATTTGGGCCTGAAGCATCCCTCCACCACCCCAGACACCAGGGCGCCCTCCCCGAGTTCTGCTCTCCTACGTAGGGGCTTCCTCGCGCTCCCGCGCCCCGGGGCTCGGCCCCTGCCCCTCCCCGGACCGGCCCCTCCTCCCGCGGACTGCCAGGGATTGGCGGGCCGGGGGCGGGCCGGGGGCGGGGCCGGGCGCCCTTCATCCCCAGCCGCTGCTGTCGCCTTTGCAGCCCTGAGCTCAGTCGGGAGCCGAGCAGACCGCACCAGCTGGAGCGAGCGGAGCGCCGCGCGTTCCCATCCACGAGGCCAGGTACCGCTGGGGACGTCAGCACACCAGCCCCGGGGCACCGAGAGGGCTGAGCCAGCCCTGCTGTCTTCCTTGGGCTCTTAGGGGGCTGTGGGCTGCTCCGCTGGCCTGCCGCGGTCCCGGCCGGCACTCCAGCCACAGGCGAGTCGGAATCCCGCGCGCTCCAGGCGCAGGTCTGCGGCCTCGCCAGTCGGGACCCAGCTGGGAGCTGCAGCCAGGGTCCTGGAAGGGGCATCTCGTCGACGCCGGACTTCTCCGCAGGGCCAAGTTGGACAGCAGGAGGTCAGTGGCTCCCGGGCCTGGGACTCGAGCAGCACCAGCTGGCTTCCTAAGTCGGGCCCGTGGGCGGCGAGAGCGCGTCCGTGCGTCCGGGACAGCGGCCGAGAGCGCGGCGAGCAGTCCTTGGAGCGCTGCCCCGACGGGCGCCTGACGGCAGAGCAGTCGGCTGGCACGCCGGGAATCCGGGTATATTTATCCCGGCCTTGTTGGACAGGGGAACGGGGCAGATCGGGCCGGGCCGCCTGAGGGGCCGCGGGGTACATGCTGGCCCCAGAGCCGATGCCATCTGTGGCGGAGCCAAGGGCAGGGCAGGCGCTGGGCGCGCGTGGCCGTTCAGCCTCAGGGCAGGGCGCATGTGCGTGCTCCTCCCCACCTGGCCTCCGGGTAAGGTGGTAGGAGCTCGCCCCGCCCTGCGCTCCGCTAGGGAGGGGACAGGACTCGGTTTGCATGAGCCCGCCCCAGCTGGATTTGGCCTTTCCATTGGCCACAGCGAATGCGTGCGTTTGTTTACACCGGAGGAGGGGCCCGGGATGGGGCCGGGGGTTGGGGGGGTGCTCTTTCCCCTACAAAGACCTGGGTCCTGAGCCCAGGTGTGGGCTCTGCAACAAGCCTGAAGAGGGCCAAGTCAAAGCCCCTTGTGCCTGGAGGAGCATGGTGGAGGACACCCGGCCCATCCTCCAGCCTGCAAGTCCTGTCCTTCCTTCCGTGGCTGCCTCCCACCAGCCAAAGGCTACCCTGGAAAAGACCCTTAGAACAGGTTTGGGATGGAGAATTAGCTCCTGGCACCAAGGCCGGACCCCGGGAACTCTCAGTCTGGGCTACAGAAAGCGAGAGAGATCCAAGGACCCTTGGTTTTAAAGGGGGAGCTCAGCACAGCCATGGAAGCCTCTGGATGATGGGAGGGATCAAGAGCGGATGAGGCCAGGCAGAGAGCGTGGAATGACTGAGTCGGGAACGCCACTTTCTGACTTCTTGGGGGGGGCTGGGGAGAGGGCTGTGTCTCTATTAGAAGTATGAATGTGTCTCATCCTGCCTGAGCCCAGGTCCTCACTGGCCTCCCAAGGCACTCTGTTGAGTGCTGCCACTTGTGGCCTGTGTCACAAGCCCACCTGACCCCTCCAGGGCTCCAGATGACCAGATCTCAAGATTTGGTTTTTCCTGCCCTGGCGCTGCCCTAGTGAGTAGCCTTAGAGCCCCAGGCAAATGGCAAAACAGGCACAACGAGACAAGCAGGTAGTTCGCAGTCTCTGGGCTAGCTAGGTCAGATAGGAATTCTAAGCCGAACTGGCCATACCCTGGGCTGGGTGTGGAGACAGGCATTCATCTTGAGGGAGAAATGAGTCGGCCACTGGGAGCTGCAGTTTTGGCATCTGTGTGCGAGGAAAGCTGGGATGAGATGTGCAGGGTATGCTGTAGTAGGGTGGGGCCCCTGCAGGGCCAGGACCCACTCAGAGCAGGTAAAACGGGCTTGCCAAGGGCCTTGAACCCATTCCATCCACTCAGCAACACTTACTGAGCACCTACTCTATTACTCGTGCACAGTCAGTCTTGTGGGTGGAAGAGTACTGAAGAGGTGGGCTTTTGATCCTGGAGGGAAGACAGATACGGGAAGGCAGGGTGGGGCTCTAGAGGGCCAAGCAGGGCTCCTAGGGGCCAAAGGGAAAGACCAGCTGCTGGGGCAGGAGGGGCTTTCCTGCCAGTGGCCTAGGGTGGCTTGGTTTTGAATTTCCGCTCTGCGGGCTATGTCCTGTACACAGCCTCCCAGCCAGCACGTCTGCATATGTGTGTGGCCACTGAGAACAGGAGTCATTCCAATTGGCTGTCATCTCTGCATGTCTTCTCCATTGTTTAGTAGATAAGCCTCAGGTGTTGGATTCAGAGTCTCTGAGCTTTCTCACTGAGCCTGTCTTGTGGCCCCAGTGGGTTTGGCTCCACCCTCCGGTTGTCATTGCACCTGGCCAGTGAGGGCAGAACCTGGAGGCGCGGTGGTGGCCTTCTTATAGAGTCAGCTGAGGTTCTGCCTGGCCATCCTTGCAGTGCCCACCGGGCTTGCTGCCCCCTTCATGTGGGCATCCTGGTTCCCTTTTGCCTTCTTCCTTCTGGGCCCCCTTCTGTGTTTTGCTAACTGTCTCTTGCCACATTTTTGCAGTCTTTCTGTCTCTTTCTCCATCTGGCTATCTCTGACTGGTCAGTTACCTCCCTGTTTCTCATCTCTCTAGTTTTCTGTCTCTTCCTCCCAGTCTGAATGTCTATCTACCTATCCGCCTGTGGTTTTTCTCTGTTTTCCTCTGTCTGTGTCCCTCTATATCCCTCTGCATTTCTCTAGTTCCTGTGCCTCTGGCTGTGTGTCTGTCTAGATCAGTATGCATAAGTGCATGTATTGAATGTGTGTATGTTTTCTCTGCCCGGTCTCTCTGTTTCTTCCTGACTTTGGATGTCACCCCTCCTCCAGGCTGGCCTTGCCTTTAGCCCCCCTACTGCATCACCCCCATCAGGGTCTCCAGTGAGTCCTGAGCTGCTCGAGACCTGTGTTCCAGCTTTCTTTGGGGCCAGAAATCCGGCTGTCCAAATATTTGGCTGCCTCCAGGGGATTCCGGGTCAGCAGGGAGGAAGATGGGTTGGCTGGCTCAGGGTCTCCCCTGCCCCTGGGGGGCCACAGTCACATGATGTCCTGTCCTTTGCCTCAGCTGGGCCTCTGGCTGCACGTCCCTCTCAGCAGGCTGGCAGTGGAGTGGAGGAGGGGCGCTGGTGGCTCTGGCCTGGTCTTGAACTCGGAGGTTCTGGCTGTAACTGCCACTGGAGGCAGCCTGAGCATAGAGGGTTCAGGGCTGGGTGGGAGGCAAAACTGAGGTGGCCAGTAAGCACCAACCGGGCGTCAAGGAAATGTACCCTGTCACAGGAAAGTCTACCTTCCGGCCCCAGCTGGACTTCTCAGATCCTCCTAGGTACCTCCGGATGCTGAGAACACAGAAGCACAGACCCGAGATCCCAGGGTCAGGGAGCCAGGGGATGAGGGATCGGTGTGGCCAGATGTCAGTCTTGGGCTTTCAGCCTTTCCCTAGATGTGCCCTCTCGCATGTCACTCCCTCGGAACCGGTCCAGTGCCGACTGTCCACTGTCCACTTGTGTGGTTCATGTTGCGTTGTCAAAAAGAGGGGAGTGACAGATAGGAATCTGGGATCTGCTGACATCAAAATCTAGGGTTGTGGCCTGGGGGAAGAGCGAGAGGTGTCTCTTAGTATTCTCTCCTGTTCTAATGACCTCGCACTTGCCCCAGCCCTTGCCCCTGTTCTCTACGTCACCTCCCTGGTTGACTGGTTCTAGTTTGTCAGAGGGGGTGTCTTTCCTGGAAGCCCAGAGAAGCAGGTGGGCAAAGGGATAGCTGTCTGGATGGGTGTCGAGCTGGGAGGGGAACCCTCCTCAGCCAAGGAGAGTGGTAAGGATGGCCTGAGCTTGGACTAGCAGCGGTCCTTACCCAGTGATAATCACAATGGACCCTCAAGCCAGGACAGCTGCTTCTTTCCAGGTCCTCTATAGGCTGAAGGCAGAGCTGCCCAGACTCGGGAAGCCTGGCCTGTTGCAGTAAGCTCCCACTGGTGCCTGTGGCCACAGGACCAAAGAAAGGACAGAGTGGCTTCTCCTGGTGGCCAGTCTACCACTGCAGCCTCATTTATGCTCCTGAGCACTGGGGAGGAAAGCAGGACTCACAGCTCTAGGGACTCTGAGGACTTTGATCCCAGGACAGACAGGTGGGCTTCCTATAGTGGCTGAAGCAAGCAGCCACCCTGAGATGGCCTGGATTCCTGGGCCGGAAAATCTTAAATTAGCCAAATTCAACACCTGCAGTATGTGGCTTCTCACTCTGTTATGCCCACGTGGGCAGGTGTTACCTTCACCATCTTGTGCTGTCTGCCCTGCTAGCTCTTGTCTCCCAGCAGAGCAAACAGATCCCAGAGCAGTGGGCCAGGCCATTGATTTGCTGCCTGGGCCCACACTGCACCCATGGTGAACACCATTCTGATGACCTGTCCAATGTCACAGTGCCCTCCCTACCCTAATGCCTGATCCTTCTCTGGGCACTTACGGCCTATTCTGAGGGCAAAGACCTCAGGGAGGGTCCTCAGTCTGTCCACACAGGACCCCTAGATTTTGGAGGATACTGAGGTCCTGACTGGAGAGTGCTCTGCAAGGCTGGGCCCAGCAGGGCCGTACCTCAGGCTGTGGTCTGGGCTCTGCACCACTGTAAGTTGCAGCTTCCCGTCTTCAGGGGCTCTCTTTTCCCCTCAAAGGATCAGGAGCCTGAGAAGCAGTAGGCCTGATGAGTGGTCGTGGTCAAAGGTGTGCTGATAGCCTCAAGGAATGGCTGGGGTCCCAAAGGCAGGCTAAGAGCTAAGCCTCAGTGGCTCCTCTCAGCCTGCCCTTGACTGGAGTACAGAACCTGGTGTCTAAGGCTCTGCCAGACATGTCCATAGCCATAGAATCTCCCTTCCACCCGTACCTCATACCATACCTCAGGGCCTCTGCCCAAGCTCTGTCTTCTACCTGAGACTCTCTACTGCAATGTCAGGACTGGTTTTATCATCTCCTTGGAAATCTTTCTTGATCATGGTGTCTCCCCTGCCAGGTAAGTATTCCTTGGAAATCTTTCTTGACACCTCCCTCTCACCCCAACTGTTTTTTCTTTTTCCAGTGCTGAAAATTGAACCCAAAGTTTCACAAATGCTAGGCAATGGCTCTGCCACTGAGCTAGCCCCAGCTGTTGCCTTCTCCCCTTTTTCAAGTCCCAGCACAATGTGGCTCACATTCAGTTGTACGGGAGCTATAGGGTAGCATGGAAGGGTAGACTTTGGGGTTTGTTTTCAATCCCTTCCAGACTAGAAGCCACTGAGGAGGGATAGTCCATATCCCTCTGGGGCCTGAGAGTCAGCAAAGACTGACAGGAACAGCCTCCGGCTTCTCGAGTCTAAGCTGGCATCATGCAGGGTGGGTAGGGACCCTGACCCTCAGACACCTCCATGGCCCTCCCTGACTGTGGTCACCCTGGAAGCAGAGCCTGGCTTTTAGTGTCCTCCTGGGACACCTTAGCCAGAGCCTGATGCACCCCTACACACAGCAGCCCAAGCCGGCCGGGCCTCAGCCACTGCAGCAGAGAAGGGTGCTTTGTCCTCACTGCCTACTCAGCACTTTGGAGGGCCTGTCCCAACTCGCCCTGGGCCAGGCCAGGCAAAGGCAACCTGGAGCACTGCCAGGGGGCTCTTTGGAGGGACTCTGGGGACCCAGTACTGCTACCTGCATGCCAGGTGGGGTGCTGAGGGGAGCGCTGAAGGCACAGAGGCATGAGGGGAGGCTGGCCCCAGGCAGAGATGTAGACATTGATATGGGCAGGCTGGTGACTAAGGAAGCAGAATCAGGTATGGTGCCAGGTGTGGGGTCCCAGGGCCAAGGTGCAGGGATCTGAGCGCCGGTCTGGGCCAGTGGAGGCGGGGTCCTCTGGTCATGATGTGTGGCCTAAGCCAAGTTCCCCTTGCCTTGCCTTGCTTTGCCTGCTCTTTTTCCTCTCCTCTCCTTTCTTTTCTTTCTTTCTTTTTTCAAGAGAGCATCTTGCTATGTTCCCCACTTTGAGCCTCATACTTGCAATGCTCCTGCCTCAGACTCCTGGGTGCTGAGATTATAAGCATGCATCACTATGTCTGGCTTCCAGCTCCCTTTTTCACTTCAGCCTTGAGCACTAAGCTCGAGTTTCTTGGGGGTCCAGATTCAAGAGCAGACCTGAGCTGGACATGGTAGTGTATGCTTATAATCCCAGCACTTGGGAGGCTGAAGCAGGAGGATCACTGCAATTTTGAGGCCAGCCTGGGCTACATAGTGAGTTTGGGCCAGTCTGAACTATATAGCGAGACCCTGTCTCAAAAAAGGGGGAGGACTGGGGATTTAGCTCTGTAGTAGAGTGCTTGCCTAGCAAGCACAAGCCCCTGAGTTTGATCCCCAGCAACCAAAAAAAAAAAAAAAAAAAAAAAAAAAAAAAAAAAAAAAAAGAAAAGAAAGAAAAAGAGCAAGTCTGAGATCATCAGGATCTGGAATGGAAAGGAGAATTTAGGACGGGATTTGGGACTCCCAAGCAGAGGGTGGGGCATGGCCTCAGGATCGGGCTCCTGCTGTCCTCTCTGGCACAGCCATCCCACCCTGGCTCAGTTCTTCTGCTGGCTGCTGGTCTGAACTTCGGATGTCCCAACAGACCCTGGTTTCACTGTTCCCAGACACCTTCTGGGCATGGGGTAGGCAAGTCCTGGCCCTGGTGATGGGAGAGGGGCCAGTGAGTTGTCTGGGCCGTGCTTGGCGGGAAAGAGGAGGGAAGCTGAATCCTTTGTGGCCTCAAAGAACCAAATCCTGAGAGCAGAGAAGGGGCACTGATCTGGCAATCCAGGCTCCTCTTCAGCTGGCAAGGCATTAACTTCCAGCTGGGGGCTCAAAGCATCCAGCTATGCCAACTCTGTTGAGAACATATAGCCCTGCGTGGTGGGCACCTGAGGGTTGGGGCTCACTGGGAGGAGAGGAGAGGTTGGAAGGAGAACAAGACCTTGGGGCCAAGGCAGGGTGGAAGTCGAGGACTGTATGGTGGAGAACTTGCCTTCTAACACCCATTTCCTGGAAATGGCCCACAGTCGAGTGGGAAGGGCCCAGGTGTCCAGCCACGCAGCACTGCCTCAGGCCCCCTGGCTTCGGGGGTGGGGGCCTCTGCGCCTGCTGTTCCCAGCGCCAGCTCACAGTCCACAGAGGACCCTTTGTTCTAGCTGCCAGCAGTGCCCGCCGGGCAGCTGGGAACAGGGCCCATAGCCCTCACCCTCTCCTGAGGCCTCCAGTCATCAGGCAGTGCCATTCTAGGTTGGCCAGGAAGCCCCTGGCACACAGAGAAGGAGCAAGAAACCGTCTCCCAGGACTCATGTGAGGGAGAGCCAGCCCAGGTTGCATGCCCAGACTGGGGTCTAAAGGCCTGGGATTCTGTATCCAGGGGTGCTGGTGCCACTGGGCTCCAAACTTAGATCATCCAGAGGACCCTCACTTCACAGATGGGGAAACTGAGGACCAATCACCTGCCTGGGCTGGTGTGTGTAGAATGTGTATACTGTCTAAGGTGGGGAACTCAGGTGTCCAAGCTCTGCACCCACAAAGGCAGATCTGAGAGGCACAGGCCAGATCTGTATGTGTCCTTAGCCACCCTCTGGGAGGTGTGCTACCACCACTGCCTTGGGTAGGAGGTGGGGCTGTGGGCCCAAGGAGGAGGATAATGAGAGGGGTTGCTGCTCCACAGACACCCGAGCGGGCTGGTGTGAGCGTGGTGCTTCTGGTGGTGGTGGTCCCGAGCCATGGAGGCACCTCTGCAGACAGAGATGGTAGAGCTGGTGCCCAATGGCAAACACTTGGAGGGGCTACTCTCAGCTGGCATACCCGAAGCTGACAACCAGAGGTAAGTAGAAGAGGGACCCTTTGTTCTAGCTGCCAGCAGTGGAGACTAAAGACAGCACAAGGCAGGGGACAGAGCCCAGGGCTGGAGCTGAGTGCCTTGCCCTGGCCTGTGCCTGCAGGGTGGAGGACCCCAGACGGAGCTGCGTGGAGAGCAAGGGCTTCTTGCAGAGAAGCCCCAGCAAGGAGCCACACTTCACGGACGTGAGCTGGGCAGCTGAGGGCTCAGGGACACTGTGGGGAGCTTGGACACAGTAATGAGGTGCTCTGGGGGCAGCAACAGAGGCTAAAGGACAGGGAGGGGAAAGCCAAGATGCCTCCACATCTCGCTGATTCTCCATACCTCCCCACCCCACTCTGGCACCCACAGTTCGAGGGGAAAACATCATTCGGGATGTCAGTGTTCAACCTCAGCAACGCCATCATGGGCAGCGGCATCCTGGGGCTCGCCTATGCCATGGCCAACACAGGGATCATCCTTTTCCTGTGAGTGCCCTCAGCAAACCTGATGATGGGAACCCTGAACAGGCCACCCACCGTGACCTCCCAGGACCTCCCAGTTCCCTGTCCAAACCACAGCTGCAAAAACACCCACAGCCAGATAAATATACCTCAGTGCCCAGTAAACCCACCGAGGTCATGACACAGGGCCACCCTTACAGGCGCGAGTCTGTACTGCAACAGCATTTACACATGAAGGCCAAACCCTCTGGCCAGGCCTCTGTGGGCACATGTGTCCTGAATGGAAAACACGTTTGTCCAAGGGACTCCAGGGGAGGAGGTACTCTGAGGACAGGCACAGGCGCTCTTGACCCAGAGCTCCCTTCTGGGTCACACCCATCTGGGTCAAACTGGGTGGTATTCACCGTTCCCTGGGGCCTGTTGAGCTTGCATTCACATTTCTTGGGGTTCAGACACTCAGGTCACAGATACCCTCCACTGTGCAGGCTTCCCAGAGTCCCTCCCTTTGCCAGCCAGGGGAACCTCACTGGCCTCTTTCCCTCGGTCTTCCCAGGTTCCTGTTGACAGCTGTCGCCCTGCTCTCTAGCTACTCCATCCACTTGCTTCTCAAGTCCTCTGGGATTGTGGGTGAGCCTCCTACCAGCCTGCAGAGGGGTGGGGCTGGGCCGGATGGGCCAGCTTCCCTGGCTGGCCTGACCCCGGTTCCCACAGGCATCCGCGCCTATGAGCAGCTGGGCTATCGTGCCTTTGGGACCCCTGGAAAGCTGGCAGCAGCCCTGGCCATCACACTGCAGAACATTGGTGGTGAGGCTGTTGGGTAGGTGGGGGCAGTGGAGTTGGACGGGTCTGAAGGCTGGCTGAATCAGCTGACCCCAGCACCTGCCCCCTCCCCAGCCATGTCCAGCTACCTGTACATTATCAAGTCCGAGCTGCCGCTTGTCATACAGACCTTCCTGAACCTGGAGGAGAAGACCTCGTGAGCCCGGGGGGTGAGGGTGGGAGGCCCTAGTCCCCGCCGCCTATACCACCGACCCCAGAGGCGCAGACTGGGCTCGTGGGGGAGGAAGACAGAGCAGATACGTGGCTGATGGAGGGGCACAGAGCGCCGGCAGAGCCACCATTCAGGTCCTGCTTGTTTATGTGCCCCCTCCTGGGACCTGCCAGGAGGAGGCACATGGAGCTGGGGGCAGGGGGCAGGGTGAGGCTGAGGAGCTGGGCTCTGCCTGGCTCTAGCCCCCACCTATGAGCACAGGAGCTGCAGGCTTAACGCTAAGTACCTACTATTCCTGATCATGGGGTCAGGCACCCCCCAGAGATTAAGCCGAGTGTCCTAGTTGCCCATCACTTTAGCCGGCACTCACTGGGCTTCGACTTTGTTTGGTGGGTGGTGGAGAGAGGAGATGGGCAGGCTCTGCTCTTGGCAGCCTGGCCCAAGTAAGCAAAGGGGTTGTGTGGCTGGGAGCAGCTCCGGGTGGCAGAAAAAGGTGAGGATTCGGCCCCTGAGGCAGAACGAACCGGCCTTCAGGTTTGCCCTAGAACAATGGTCCTGTCCCTCATCCCCTATCTTCCTGTGCCAGCAGGTAGAGGAGCAGAAGATGCAAGATGCAGATGCTGGGAGAAACTACAGGGTTGTAGGTTATCAGCAGGTCCTGAGACCCCAGGGCAAGCACAGCCCCTCCCAGAGCCAGAGGCCTGCCTCCCTCTTTCCTCCCTCAAGGCTGGGCGCAGGCCTGTGAGTGCTGAGAAAAACACCAGCTGAGAAAAACACTGCAATTGTAAGGGTCACCAGCAAGAGCTAGGTGCCAGGCCCAGGAATCCAAGCTACACCCATTCCGCAGATGGGTCTGGGGAGACTCGTAGCTATGACCAAATATTCCTGAGAGGTCACTCAGTGGCCCTGCCAGTATCTCCCACTGGGAAGGCAGGAGGTCCCACCCCAGACTGAGTGGGCTCTGACCCAGCTCCACACTCTTGTCCCTGCAGGGTCTGGTACCTGAATGGGAACTACCTGGTGATCCTGGTGTCTGTCACTGTCATTCTACCCCTGGCACTGATGCGGCAGCTTGGTGGGTGTGGCAGTGCTGGGCCCTGCAGGGATGCTGGAGGGACACTGGAGGCCCCGTCCTCACAGCATCCCCTCCCTCTGCAGGCTACCTGGGCTACTCCAGTGGCTTCTCTCTTAGCTGCATGGTGTTCTTCTTGATTGCAGTAAGTCATCTTCCATGTTGGTCAAGGAAGGGCAGGTGGCCCAAGGGAGTCCTCTGCCAGATGGAGAGGGAGGGTGTCTGGGAAGCCTGGGTCAGAAGGTGGGACCTCCATTCCCGATCTAGATGTGGCTTCTTGGTGACTTTGCTGACAGCCTAGCCTGACTCTGATACCCACATCCCTCCCCACCCCAGGTCATCTACAAAAAATTCCAAGTGCCCTGCCCGCTGCCCTCCAACTTGGCCAACATCACAGGCAACTTCAGCCACATGGAGATGGCTGAAAAGGCACAGCTGCAGGGCGAACCCGAGGCTGCCGCCCTCTGCACCCCAAACTACTTCACCCTCAACTCACAGGTTCCGAAAGGCCAGGGCAGGGACGGGAAGGCCTTTTGGGGGGGCTCCCTTGACACAATCCCATGTGTCTCCAGACAGCATACACCATCCCCATCATGGCCTTCGCCTTCGTCTGCCACCCTGAGGTGCTGCCCATCTATACAGAGCTCAAGGAGTAGGTGTCTGGGCTGGTAGAAGGATCAGGACTGCCCTGAGCTAGTCTGGGGCGAAAGGATGTAGGGAGATGCCAAGACCCCAGCCATCTGGCCAGAGACCTCCATGGCCGCTGCAGGAGGGATGGGGGCAAGAAGGAGATGCTCTTGCTGCTGAATAGCGAGGGTACCAGAGAGATGGGTGGCTGTGGGATTTCCCAGTGTGGCCCAACTTGTCACCAAGCCTTCCCCTACTGTCCTACAGCCCCACTAAGAGGAAGATGCAGCACATCTCCAACCTGTCCATCGCCGTCATGTATGTCATGTACTTCCTGGCTGCCCTCTTCGGCTATCTCACCTTCTACGGTATGGCTGGACCGGCGGGGGCAGGGGTGGAGGCCAGGCTGGGAAGCAGGGGATGGCCGGCGCCGTGGCACCCTGCGTGCTATAGGTGCTTCTTAGGTGTGATACCTGACTGTGCCCTGCAGCTGTGGAGGTGAGTCTGAGTATCACGCCCCTCAGTGTCAGGGTCCACCGGGCAGCTCAGAGCCCACCACCCCCTGGCCTGCTGACCACCCTTCCTGCCCGCCACAGACAGGGTGGAGTCGGAGCTACTGCACACCTACAGCCAGGTGGACCCGTTTGATGTGCTGATCCTGTGTGTGCGCGTGGCCGTGCTGACGGCAGTCACGCTCACGGTGCCGATTGTCCTCTTCCCGGTGAGCCAGCAGGCTGGTGCTGGGCCCCTGGGGGCGCCGACAGGACCAGCAGGCTGACGGCCATCTCCGCCTGCCCCCAGGTGCGCCGTGCCGTCCAGCAGATGCTATTTCAGAACCAGGAGTTCAGCTGGCCACGGCACGCGCTCATCGCCGTTGTCCTGCTCACCTGTATCAACCTGCTGGTTATCTTCGCCCCCAACATCCTGGGCATCTTCGGGATCATTGGTAAGAGTCTGGCCCTGCTGGGAGCTGAGGGTGTTGCCCCAAAGAACTGGAATCCCAAAGATTCCAAAGGAATCCTGGCAGATTCCCGAGTTCATACACTACATTTAAGTGATGGCCGCTGGCCACCTGCACATTTTTGCTTTTGTCCTTGAGGGTGTTGCTTTCCTTTTGGGGGGAGAGGGGTGCTGAGGATTGAACTCAGGGTCTCTTGTGCTTGCTAAGCAAGTGCTCTCCCACTGAGCTAAATCCCCACCCCACCCCCCTTTTTTAAGACAAGATCTCCCCATGTAGTTTGGGCTGGTCTTAAACTCACTATGTAGCCTGGGCTGGCCTTGAATTTGAGGCAATATTCCTGCCTCAGCCTCCCAAGTGCTGGGATTACAGGCATGTGCCACCATGTCCAGCTATAATCCTTTTTGAAGGCTCAGAACCATTGAGTCAGTCAGTCCTCCTTGCTGGGAAGCAGGGGTGGACCTCAGAGGTCAGGGTAGGGCTGGGCATAGTGGCACATGCCTGTAGTCCCAGTTTTTTGAGGAAATGAGGCAGGAGGACCATTTGAGCTCAAGAATTTGAGACCATCCTGGGCAACACAATGAGATGCCATGCCTACCCCCCTCCAAGAAAAAGATCTCTTTGGGGCCAGATGTGGTGGCACATAAAGGTTGGAGGCCAACCTGGGCAACTTAGTGACTTAGTAAGTCTTGTGTTGAAATTTTTAAGTGTTTTAAAAGGGCTAGGATGTCGAGTTGGGTGTTAGCTCAGTGGTAAAGTACTTGCCTCGCAAGTGCAAGGCCCTGAGTTCGATCCCCAGCACTCCCCACCCTGAAAAGGGCTAGGATGTAGCTCAGCACAAAGACTCTGGGCTCAGTCTACAGCACTGGTTGGGGGGATCCAACTATAGCAAGCTGTATCCAGGAACCCAATGTCCTGTTCATCTTTCCATCATAACTTGCCTTTCCTCATTGCTGGTTTCATTCGCTGACATTGTTCTTGTTCATAGAACAAGGTAAGAGGCTGGTGGGCTCCCCAGACCCACACAGAGCTCTCAAGTAGAGTAACACAGTTCCAACAAGGAATGCTTGATCTCACTGAAGGTCTGCTCCAACCTCAGCTGAGAGCCCCACACAAGCCAGTGGTGGCCATGCTTTGTTCTTTGCAGGTGCCACGTCCGCCCCATGTCTCATCTTCATCTTCCCTGCCATCTTCTACTTCCGAATCATGCCCACCGAGAAGGAGCCTGCAAGATCCACACCCAAAATCCTGGTGCGAGGGGGCCTGGAGGCCAGTAGGCTGATATGGGGCTAAGGCGCAGCCCTGACCTCAGACCTGACCTTTGCTTCTGGCCCCGCAGGCCCTGTGTTTTGCTATGCTTGGCCTCTTGCTGATGACCATGAGCCTCAGCTTCATCATCATCGACTGGGCCTCAGGGACCAGCAAGCCTGGAGGAAACCACTAGGATGCCCCTGTTCTGTTTACTCATCCTTGCGTCCTGCCCAGACTCCCCAGCCCCTCCCCATCCAGCGGCCAGTCAAGGGGAGAAAGAAGGGGAAGACGGCATGTTGTTAAACCCTATGGCCTGGCCTGTGTCCTCTCCTTGGAAGGTTCTTCCTGAAAGAGCCAGGATCCAGGCCTTTGGGCCCCCACCTGATAAGCTCTAAAGGGGCAGAGGTTCCCTGGGCTGGGAACAGGGTAGAGTTGTCACCTCAGGTCCCACCTAAATCCATCGTGCCCCACAGCTGCATATGCTGAGGCCCAGCAGCTGCCCCCTGAAGTCTGTTAGGACATGTTAGGGCACACAGTCAGAAGGCAGGCCTGCAGCCACCCTCTCACCCTGCTGCAAGGCCAGATCTGCACCCTGAGGCCTCATCGCCCCAGCCCACCTGCTTTCCCTCTTTCTATCCTTTTGGCCCCTTTCAGACATGAGGGCTCACACCCCTGGATACTCTTGTCTTCTTCTCCCATCCTCCCCCCAGAAGGAGACCCCACTCCATCCCATGGCTCTGACCAGCAGATTCTGCTGAGGATGGGGCTGTCGTGAACACCAAGGGACCCCTTCCTGTCCCTGCACCAGTCCTGGGGAGGCTGGGCCTCCCCCATCACAAGCCCAGGCCATAGCTCACATTCCACTACTGGGAGAAGGTCTGGGCCCAGTGTCCTGCTCTTGGGAGACAAAGATCCCAGGGGCCAGCTGGGGCAGGGCTGGTGAGGCTGGCGGTTCTTTTATAAACCTTATACTTAAGACTCGTTGTTGTGGTGTAGATATCCTTGGTCTCCATGGACCTGGAGGAAACCCAGAAAGTGAGGTTCCTGGAAAGTGGAGTTGGGGTAAGACATGGATGGTGATGGAGGACCCCCTGTCTTCTTGCCTGGATGAAGGTGAGGACAGGACAACACCTCCCTCCCCCCACCTCCTGCCTCCTAGACCAGCCAGTGGCACTCTCAGACCCAGCTTCAGGCTGGGCCTGAGCCAAGCTCAGCACAGACCTGCTTTCTCACGGGGTGAGGTGGGGAGGAATTAATGAGGCCCCAGGAAGCGGAATAGAGAGAGGCCTCCGGAAGGAGGCAACGTGAGGTGCATTCCCAGCAGCTTCATGGAGGGTCTGAGCCCTGCAGAAGCCCCAGGAAAGGCCCCCTGCTCTCCCCTGGCTCCCAGGCTGCCATGTCAGCCCCTATCCATGCATTGAATCTGGGGACAAGAGTCCAGGGATCTTGCGTCTTGTTGGGCTGATCTTTTTTATTAACAGTAAAATCCACTGTGAGTAAAGGTGTATTGGGGCGGGAGGAGTACAAGGAGGCAGGCAGCCCAGGTGTCCTGCCTGGGTGGACTTGGAAGCTGCCCCCTGACTCAGGCAGGCCTGAACCAGCTGCAACACAGTGCGATGAGGCGCTCAGGCCTTGGCACCAAAACGTCATTAGGAGAGACACTGCACCAGGCTAGGCCACTGAGGAAAGGACATCAGGAAAAATCCAATCTGAACTTGCAGAGCAGCTGCCAACTTGGGAAAGCCCTGAAGAAAGAACTTCCTCAAGCTGGTGGCTGCCTGGCCCATGGTAGTGCCAGCTGGGCGGAGGGGGCCCTTCCGAGTTCCATTCCCACCAGCCCCAGGCACCTGACTCCAGCCTGGAGAATCATTCAGGTGTCCTGTGGCCCCAGGAAAGAGTTGGACACTGGTCTAGAGGTGGATGCAGCCCAGGACACCCTGTTGTGAGGCTGTTGTCAAGAGTCTCTGGCCTCTTCACCATCAGATGGGGAATCTGTGGCTTCTGGAGTGTGTGGACAGTAAAGGTCAGAGTCTGTCCTGTAGGCAGACTCTGGGGGCCCTTTCACATACTCCCTGCATCCACAGAAGGTATAGGACAGAGTCACAGCAGGACACCAGGCCAGGGTGATGTGCCTTGTGCCTACAACAGCCCCAGCCCCCAGAGACCATCTGTGCCTAACCAGTCAGGCCTCCTCCAGCAGGGCGGGGACAGGTAATATGGCCACCACTAGATTTAAAACCTATATGGGGGGTTGGGGATTTAGCTCAGTGGCAGAGCACTTGCCTGGCAAGTGCAAGGCCCTGAGTTTGATCCCCAGCCACCCCCCAAGAAACCCAAAAAACCCATATGCCCTTATGTCTGTGTGAAAATAAACATCCCTTGTCCCTGTCAAGTTCCAGTTATATCCCTCCCGTGAGGATGGATCTGCAGGCCTTTGAGCATCATTAAGCTTGTTTTCGTGCCTTGAAAATTTTGCCAGAGTTTGCCCTTCTTTATGCTTTTAAAAAATTATTCTGGCCAAACTCAGTAGTACATACCTATAATCTCTGCACTTAGGAAGTCTGAAGCAGGAGAATAGCAAGTTCAAGTCCTACCTGGGCAATTTAGTGAGACACTACTTCAAAATAAAAAAATAAGAAGGGAGCTGGAGATATAGCTCAGTGGTAAAGCACCCATGGATTTGATCCCCAGTATTCCCTCCCAAAAATTGAAAAAAATTTTAGATTTAGAATAGTGACACATTAAAGCAGCTACAAAGTCCAGTCATCTATATTTCTTTTCATTGTTTTTCATTTTTTTGGGGGGGATGTTGCTGGGGATCAAACTCAGAGGCTTGCATTTACCAGGCAAGTGCTCTACCACTCGAGCTAAATCCCCAACTCCTTCATTGTTTATCTTGTAGCTGCTTTTTACAGAAGCTGAAGATAATGCAAACTAGGAAAAGAGACTGAAGCATGTTGGTCCCTCCGTGCACAACCTCTCAGCCATGTGCACATGCACACATTCACCCTTCAATTGAAAAGGGGTTCGTTTATTCTACACATATTTTGTTTTTGTGGGGCTAGAGGTTGAGTGTGGGTCTTTTGCATGCTAGGCTAGTGTTTTACCATTGAGCCACACCCCCAGTCAGTCTACTGCTCTGTACTGAGAGTCCCTAAGGCGCTGACATTTTTTTCTTTTTTTTGGTGCTGGGGATCAAACTCAGTGCCTTGTGCCTGCTAGGCAAGTGCTCTACCACTTGAGCTAAATCCGCAGCCCCAGCCACGGCATTCTTGCAGCACCTCTAAGTACAGGAGGGAGCCAAGGGATGACCTCTGCCTTACTGCACCTCCATTCTAGATGTGGGATTAGATTCAGAACAGAAATAGTAAACGTGGCCACTAAATTATATCACTGGTTAGAAGATGCTCACTCGGGGCTGGAAATGTAGCTCAGTGGTTAGCGTGCCTGCCTATCAAGCACAGGCCCAGAGTTTGATCCCCAGCACCAAAACAAAAAACAAAACAAAACAAAAAAAGATGCTCACTACTTCCGAGCATGGTGATGCACACCTGTAATCCCAGCACTTGGATGGTGGTGCACAGCTGTAATCCACCACTTGAGAGACTGAGGCAGGAGGATCACCATAAGTTTGAGGCCAGACTGGGCTAGTGAGTTCAAGCCCGGCCTGGAATGCATAACAAGACTTTATCTCAAAAAAGACCAGAAGATCCTTAGTACTGTGGGGAGTAAAAACATCAAGGTTAGGGCAATGGGAAACAGGGTAGGAAAGGGATCAGAATGGGCCTCACTAAACGAGAGACTAGGAGAGAGAAGAAGCCATGTGGAGCCCTTCAGGGGAATGTTCCAGTTTGTGGGATCAGCCAGTGCAAAGCTCTAAGGCTGAATGTGCCTGTCATATGAGAGGAACAGCCAGGAGGCCATGTGGCTGGGTGAGGTAGGAGAGGATTGGGGGAAACGGTCATGGTGGGCAACATGGGGCCCTATTAGCCACTACAAACTTTGGATTTTTCACTGGGAAGATGAGAGCCAAAGCTGGGTCTTGAAGAGAGGAAGGGACTGGGGCAGGATCTGATTTGGTGGTTTTATATGCATTACTCTAGCTGCTGTATTGAGGCTAGACTCGGGGGTGGGGTGGAGGGCAAAGGTCACACTGACACACTGGCCACTGGTGTTGTTCCACACAGTCATATCAGGGAGCTCAGCCCAGGTGACAGCAAAGTTGGGGTGAGGTGCTGGGCTCTTCTGGAAGGTGGAGGTGGTAGGTTCCCTGATGGCCTGGATATGGGGAGAGAGGCAGAGATGAATCAGGGTGACTTTAAGGCTGTTAGTAAAGGAAGGGCCACCGCAGGAGGCTAAAGTAGGGGCAGGCTTGGAAAGAGATCAGTGAGGAGGCCTGTGTAGGGTTGGGAATGCTGACTGTACTCTCAAGTTCAGCTGCCACAAAGTGCTGGTGCGGGCCTCAGTTCTACAGTGCCCCACACTAGAGCTTTGTGTCGAAGAGGCAGTGAGCAGCACTGGACATGAGGGTGTGTGTAGGTTGGCTGTTGACCTCCTGGCCAAGCGCTGGTGGTTAGGATGCAATGAGTCCCAGATGCAGCCAGGGACAGTAAGGAGCATGTGGCAAGATCAGGGGACTCATAAAGATGTTGGCCTTGATCCCATACTAAAGGCACCCAGCAAACAACTTTGAGGGGGCTGGGAATTTAGCTCAGTGGTAGAGCACTTGCCTAGCAAGTACAAGGCCGGGAGTTCCATCCCCAGCATCCCCCTCCCCCCAAAAATCCAACAAACAACTTTGAGCAGTGATAGTTGACTGAAAAAGACTTAGGAAGAAAGAGTGGCCCTGGAAAAACATCTAAGAACAAAACTGCTTTCAAAATCACACAAGGCCTCGTCTGAGGATTTAGCTCAAGTGGTAGAGTGCATGCCTAGCAAGTGCAAAGCCCTAAATTCTATCCGCAGCAGTCCCCCAACCCCACTACCACCAAAAAAAAAAAAAAAGAAAAAAAAGAAAAAAAAATCACACAAGGCTGCAAATGCACCAGGTCTCACACAGGTGGGCCTGGACAACCTTAGCCAGCAGCATAACGCTCCAGGTCAGCGGGAGACGGCTTCTGCCGCCCCCTGGCGGTCCAACAGTCGGAGTCAGGTCTGTGCGGTGACCCACAAGACTCGTTGCCCAGGGACCATCATTCACGGCCCTGTGCCCAGGCCCTGAGGCTGCAAGGTAGTTCTGGAAGGATTCCTGGATGGTCCCTGGGTGGAAGGGAGGCAAAAAGCCTCGGAGTGGAGCAGAAGGCCAAGTCGCCCAGGAGGCCTGTGCCTCCACCCTGGGCAGGGCGGCCAGGTGAATACTGATCTTTTTTTTTTGAGACAGTCTCACTATGTAGCCCAGCCTGGCTTCGAACTCACGGTAATCCTCCTGCCTCAGATGAGTACTGACCTCGAGCCCCAGAGCAGAGAGCAGAAGGGGGCCAAACCCCCAGGGCCACGCCTGACTCCTCCAAGTATCACTTAGCTCTCTTCAGAGCCTGCTTTTGACTGAGGTCAAACCAGAAGGGAGTCTGCCGCCGCGGGCCTTTGGGGAGCAGGCAAGTGGGCAGCGAAGAGCCACTCGAACCAGCGTCTAATCTCTGCTGTGAAGTGGAAGTAAGGAGGGAGACGCGCCCTGAAACGCAGGCGTGAGGCACTGGGGCGAGGGAAGGCAAAGGCTAGTGTCGCTGGGACAGTCCTGAGGTTCGGCTCTGCAGAGGAGGGCCCGGCCGGCTGGGGTCAGTTGTGGGCAAGGGCGACAGGGCACCTGGAGCAAGAGGACACCAAACGCAGGCCGCTCCCTGGAGCGAGGACCTGTCTGCCACGGAGTGCCTGGCAATCGGAGGCCTGGGCTAGAGGCAGAAGGAGGCGGGAAGGCAGGCAAGGCGGTAGCCGACTCAAATGACAAGCCGGAGGGGGTGGTGAGGGCTGCGGGCAGTGGGGGGCTGGGCCGGCGTCGGCATTCGCGCTGCGCCCAGAGCCCGCCAGGTGGCGCCACAGCCCCGCGGAGCCGTGCGCGGCCGCCGGTGGCCACTGAAACAGGCTGCTGTGGCCTAGAGAGTCCCCGGAAGGGGCGGGACAGCGTGGACTAGGGCGGCTTCCGGCCAGCGCAAGAGGCCAGGGTTGGGGGTGGATGATGTGGGCGGGGCAAGAGTGAGCAGTTGGGTTGGTGGAGAACCGAGGGTGCAAGAGGACTGTGATGGACAAGGTTTGAGGGCAGGTGGCCCCCATTCAGGTGGCTCCCTGCTCAGCTCTCGGCTCCATGACCGAGATCCCAGCGTTTTACTTTGTTGTTGTTTTTTTTTTTGTCCCCCACCCCGGATTTTTGTTTTGTTTTGTTTTCTGAAACAGGATCTCACTTTGTAGGTCAGGCTGGCTTTGAACTCACAGCGATCCTCCTGTCATAGCCTCCCGAGTGCTGGGATTACAGGCTGCACCACCATGCCCCGCAGATCCCAGTGTTTTACCTTGTGACCTACAGTGGGGTCTCTGGGTAGCTCAGTGCTGGTCAAAACCCAGGGGCAGGGCCAAGAGATGGAGATGGAGAGGGGAAGGGGCTGGAAGGTGAGGAAGCAGGTACAGGGATGCTAGGAACTCCTTCAAAGGGTCTACTTTATATGTTCGAGTAACATCCATGTGGAAGAAAGACCAAACCTGCAGGGAAGGCTAAAGAGGAACTAGCCAGCCCAAACCTGCTGAGGAAACAAAAACAGCCCAGATATATTTTCACCCCAACCCCAAGAGCCCTTCTCCCAGGAAACGAAGGATAACCCTGTACTGTAGGCTTTGCTTCATCAGCTCACCTGCTGGCCAACGCACCCCTCTCTACTTTCTGTCTTGTCCTTGGGTCATGTGCCTCATAGCAACCAGAGAGAACTTGAAAATACTAGATCTTGTCGGTCAGCCTTTAAACCCCCTCTGGCAGTTTCATCACACTTGGAATACAGTTGAACTTTTCTTTGCCCTATGGCCCTGATGATCTGGGGCCTGCTGACTCCCACCGTAAGGTGCTAACCTCCAAGACTGTTGCAGTGACACCACGCTGGCCCTCACTTTAGGGCCTTCGTGCTGGCAGTGGCTTCTGAGATGCTCGTTCCACAGTAACCTGCTAGCTCCTCATCAGGCCCATTCCTCTGTCTGGTTGGCTTTGGTCACAGCATTTGCTCCCCACAGGGCAGAGCAATGCCTCGTGCTTCCTGGGCTTGATGAGCAGCTTACCTCGCCGAACAGGTCCCTCTTTCCCCTTCCTCCCATCACCATCTATAGGAAGCCCCTGAGCCCAGGTGGCAAGGTGCATGTTGCTGGGCCACCAGCTATTGCATCACCTTCATTAGGTCTGTTTTTGCTACTTCATTAAATTAAATTCCAGGAAGCTGTGCTAATGACAGGCTAACGAGTCGCGGGAGAGACTGCCAGCCCCAGCCTTTGGACAGCATGGTAAGGAGGGCAAGGCAACGTGAGCAGAGCAGTGGCTCTTGGGGATAGAGTTGATTATCATTTCCCAGGCCCTCCAAGGACCATGGGCTTCCTGGGGGAAAAGACATGGTGGCAGGTTGCACCGTGAGTTCTGCAAGGACAAAGAAAAAGAAGGAGGCTCAGCTCACACCTTGTTCCCAGTGTCCCGAGAACTCCTTGGGTCCACTGCCAAGGCCATGGACCACTTCTTCCCAATCATATCAGGAACCCAGAGTGCCAGAACCAGTAGGATTTTCAGGGCTGGACACAGTCAGTGACTTGGAGATGGTGGTGTCCCTACTTCCACATTTCTGGGGGACTTGGGAACACTTGTGTGGCCTGTTCCTAGTGAGACTTCATGGTAGAGCCTCTTCCTCTCACTATTCTGGCCAGGACAGCCAGCTCCTTCCCACCCCAGAGCCTTTGTAGTTTATTCTTGCCTCTGCCTGTCTTTCTCTTTTGCTTATCACACAACTAGTCCCTTTCCAGGATTTATAGTTCCCTCCCCATACTATACCCCCTGCACACACCTCCCAGGGACTCTTGTGTCACTCTAGATTCCCTGTGAAACTGAAGTTCATTTCCCTGTTTGCTTGTTTGATGTGTGCTCCTGAGGCCAGGGTCCACAGGCCTCTCTTGTTCTAGGGTTCTCAGGTCCTGGCAGTCAACAGGTTCCTGCTAGATTCCTCCTGCACCCCACTGCCCACACCATGTGTCAGATGTTTATGGGGGTGTCTTGCCTAATCCAGAAACTTCTGGGCAAGAAGTGCTGGGTCCTGAGTTCTGTAGGGCAAAGCCAATTATCTGTAAAGAGAGTGGATGACCAGGAAGGAGGATCTTGGGGTCCAGGGCCCCCAGGCTTGGGGAAGAGAGGTCTGGCAGGCAGTGGAGAAGGACAGTAGGATAACTGACTCCAATCTCAGAACTGCTACTGGGCCAAGAAGCAAGAAGGGGGAAGTTCAGGGAATGCGCCAGGAAGTGGAGCTTTTCAGAGTTTAGAAGAGGGAGGGAAGTTTGCCTGCTGAGATCCTCAACCAGAAGCTGCCACAGCCCTGTCTCCAAGACAGTGATTTGGTGGTCACACATCCTTGGCCAGGGACACCCTGCCATCTAGGAACCATAGAGGTAGGGTCATCAGAATCTTGGACTCTGGATACCCCTGGGGAGTCCTGGAGTTCTGCACTGAGGAGGGTGGTGACAGACACACCCACTCTGAAACTGTCTTTGGGGAAGTGCTGGCAGCTTCCCCTTCCTGGAGCCTGTAGGCTGGGTTGTCACAGGCCACTGAAGGGGTCTCTCTTCCTCACCCGGCTCAGGACTGCTGCCTGATTGGAACTCACGACAATTCGGACATGCTCTGTGGCCTATGGTGAGCCCCAAGGCTGTTCTGGCTGTTGGGATGAGCCGGTGGCTTCCACTTCTCCATTCCAGCTGCAGTGCCACCCTCAGCTCTGCTGGATGTCATTTCACTGTCCTTTGTGGTCTAGTACAGGCAGTGCTGGGCCTAGCGGACACAAAGACAAGTCATGCTTCCTCTGGTGCTCTTGAGGCTCTGGCTAGGCAGCTACCCCCACTCCTAAAACGACCTCTCCCAAAAGAACTCCTGGATTCCTGAGTGTGAAGGGGCCCGGGTAACTTTGTTGTGCTGCACTGGATGGCTATGGATGGGGCCTGGGCATTCTGGGCCTCAGTTGATTTAGCTGCAAAGTGAGAGGTTTCTCCGGCTCTGACCCTGGGTTTTCTCTCTGGCCATTCTATTAACCCATCCTCTCTGTCCTGCCTCCCTGCCTTGCATGTGCTGCTCCCTCTTTCTGGAGTATTCCTCCTCACTTCTCTTCCCCCTGGAGCACTCCTCATATCACCTGAACTGGTCATGGTGCCACACACCTGTGAAGTTGAGGGAGGAGAATCACAAGTTTGAGTCCTACTTTGGTAATTTAGTGACTTACTGAGACTCTGCCTCAAAATAGAAAATT